>OVBA01005178.1:0-20766 GCA_900406435.1 Lepidium aucheri
AGTGGTCTTTACTCTGTCCTCGCAGGCTGAGGCCGAGTGGAATGGTCCGAGAGTGATAAGTTGGTTCTCCCTCGCGGTAGATAGACTGAGGCTGGCGACAGAGGTTTCCTTCTGTTAGCGATCCAAGCAATCTTCGTCCTACAAACCGCGAGGCTGCGATCCGAGTCTGAGCAACTCCTTTTCCTTAGCAGCTAGTTCCAATAGCTTTAGCTCCATTTTAAGCTCCATTTTAAGCTCCTTTTTGCTCTTTTTCCTAGAAAAACTCCAAAACTCCAAATGCAAATGCAAAAAGTGCAAAACTAACCTAAATGGACCGGAATGCATGGAAACCTATCTAATCGGATGCAAAACAACCTAAAATAGGGCTCTAAAACCGTTAAAAATCACACTCATCACTGATCGATTCTGGTAATGAATATGAGGAGTATCCACTTCCCCGATAGCTCGATGTGTATCAGGTCTTACCCTATCAGCTACAAGTGCACAACAAATCCAGTAGTAATCTAGGGATCGTATCCACAAGGACCAAGTTATTACACTATCAATTCTGAAACCAAACTAGAGCTAAGACGAATAGAAAGTTGGTTATAAACTGAATTAAAACTGAACTAACAATTAACAATAAATGAATTAAAACACCAAGGTTAGGAAGTTCTTTGTGAAACTAGGGAATTCAAACCAGGAAACTATTCAGGCACCATTCATTCAACAATCTCGACTCAAACATAAATTTATAACCAATCCACTATCGTGGTATCAATTACTATATCCAATAACCTAGTGATCCTAACTATCGTTGGTACCAAGAGGCTAATATGCATTATCGATCAGGTCTGGTAAGTCCACAATCAACCTTAACATCACCTATCACGGTTAAGGTCTGATTGCTCACCTAAGGAGGATCCGATTTCTAACAAGCTTTTGGAATGTTAGGTAATCTAAGATCATAGACTAGTTAGCTACTTTAATCTAAGCATCAAGAGTATCGATTAGGGCGAGAACATATCAAGCAATTCCTATTTGTTCCTAATTCACCAATTCTGTGCAACCTTAGAAAATCCTAAACTTGATTGGGGAACTACTCAAACATGGTGAAGAAGATCATATTGCAAAACATAATGAAAAGATAAAGTAAATTGTACTGAAATAAGAGGGTTTAGAATTCTTCTCCAATAATGTAAGGATCGAAATCTCTCTCCCAAAAACTCAAATACTGATTGTTCTCACATAATAATTGTTTTTCTAAAATATAATGGAAATTGGTCTTATATAGGTTCTAAAAAGCAGGTGCAAAATAAGAAAATTAGGTATTCTCCTTGTCAGCTTCGATGATCGATCGATCAAGGGTGACAATCGATCGATCAAGGTTAAATGATTGATCTCCAAAAGGTCTTGGTCAATCAACAGATCGAGTGTATCTCTTGTTAAACACCAAGGATCGATCGATCAAGTGTGTGGATTGATCGATCGCTGCTTTATGGCTCATATTCCAAAAACTGTTCTAACTCATCCTTAACCAAGCTTTGAGGGCATAATCCGAATTTAACCTTTTTCACCTAAAAAGAATCTACAAAGCAAACAAAAATTCTAAAAATGTGTGAATTAATGAGCTTAAAACCGATAAAATGAGGTATATCAGTATCACTAGACCGGCGAAAATGTGGAGAAAGGTCAATTAAAAAACTACTACAGAAGCAGCTGCAAATGAGGTTGGAAGTAAACCCTCTGAATCAACTAGATCAGCCAGAAATGTGCATAGTGTGAATATCCGGTTGACAACAGATGGAAACAAGATAGCTCAGCTGGCTTTTGTTAAGGCTGCAGACGAGATCCGAGATGTAATAATTATATACTCAAATGTAGTTGATCCTACGGAAAGTGCAATTCGAATGGAAAGTGCAATTCGAAAGTTTTGATGGCAACAAGCTGAGGCATCTGGAATGATAAAAGAAAGGGCCACTAAGACAACAAGAACAATAATGGAGGATCCAGAGAACACAAGAACAGTTAGAGCAATCGCAGGAAATTAATCTACAGATCGAATCCTTGCTACACAAAAATTAGGACCTTTGATTATTGAACCGTAAAGCCCTATTATAAATCAAGAGAACCCAGAGATCTCTCAAGAATCACTTAAGGTCCAAATTTTGGAGAGAGTATCAGCCCTAGATCATATAGCTCCAAATCCTATGGAGGACCCGATCCCACCTAGCCCTCCAAGGAAGGAAATCGTGAAAATGAAACCTGGTAGGCCAAATAAAAGGAAAATAGCAATCACTCCAAGAGTTTTCCCTGCTCTCTAATCAAGAAAGAGAACAACTATGATGTAGAAATTGTCCCCTAGAAAAAAGATGACTACGAGAAAACCCAAAAAAAATGGATGTAATTAGCACAGATGGTCCTTCTCATAAACCTTCACTAAAGCCCAACAAAAAGAACTGAGCTAACCAAGTAAATGTTGATGCAATATCAAGGGTTCAAAACAGAATGATACCTGCCACAAAAAGGAAAAAGTTGGATTTTTAAATCTAACGGCTTCTCTTCCTTAACGATTGTGTTCTGGAACTGTCAAGGTTTAAGAAACCTCTTGACAGTTTGTCGTCTTAGAGGGTTGAAAGCGACACACAACTTAGACATAATTTTCCTAATGGAGACAAAAATGGTTATGAGATTGTATTAGAAAAACTTTCGAGCTTAAACTTTCGAAATCACAAAACCTTCCCAAGGACACGGAAGTGGAGGGCTAGTTATCGTATGGTCTGACAGAATCAATCTAAAAATAATATCAGCATCACCAGGTGTTATAGACTCGCGGATCAGATACAAAGAGAAACGTTTCTATGCATCCTTTACCTACTGTAGCACAGAGAAGTCCAGAAGGAAGGAAATATGGTCAAATATGTTGGATCTCGCAAAAATAAGAAACTCTCCATGGATAATAATGAGGGACTTTAATGATATTCTATCAAACAACAAGAAATAAGGTGGAACCCATAGACCCGAGAGCTCCTTCTGTGGATTTTAGATTATTTGTATCATAAACATGTCTATTTGACTTATAGTTCTTAAGTGACCCATTATCTTGGAGAGGAGTACGACTAACCATACATTTCGCTACATGCTGGATTATGTTATGGCAGAAGAGAAATGGTTTGAAATGTTTCCTACAGTGTGTTTGGCATATCTCTGGTACGAAGCATCTGACCACAAGCCAATGCTGACCTGCTTTGCACCAGAAAAGAAGAAAAAGCATCAATGTTCTGGTATGACAGAAGGCCTAAGGGCAACATACAGGTAAGGAAATTAACTGAACAGAAATGGAACCCTTCTAGACATATCCCAATCATGTTCAGATTGATCAGAACAAAGGAAGCATTAATTCAATGGTGTAAGGAACAAAACAAAAACAGTAGAATCAAGATCGAAGAGTACAAGAGAGAACTCGAGCAAGCAATGACAAATCCAACTATTGACTCTTCTACAATTAGAGTTGTTACCCTAAAAATGGAAAAAGCTTATGAGGATGAGGAAGCTATCTGGAAATAGAGAAGTAGAGTACTTTGGTTACAACTAAAAGACAAAAATTATGCTTACTTTCATGCTATAACCAAGGCTAGGAATATCAAGAATGTGTTCTCAATGATTGAAGATATTGAAGGTACCAAATTTTTCAAAGAAGAGGAGATCTCAAAAGTGATAATCGACTACTTCCAGACAATATATACATTAGGTGGTGTCTCATGCTCTAATACGGTAGAGGCAGCTATTGACGAAAAGGTCTCAAATGAAGATAACGATCGACTAAGTCAAGATAGGCTAAAATAAGGGAATCAGCTTTCTCCATCCATGCCGAAAAGGCACCCAAACCAGATGGTTCCTCAGCCTCCTTTTTCAGGTCCAATTGGGACATAGTAGGACATGCGATTATCAAAGTTATAAGAGAATTTTTCAGATACAAGCAAATACGCTCGAAGCACATCACAACACTTATAAGGCAAATCCCAAAGATATCAAGCCCGAGGAAGGTATCAGATTATAAGCCCATTTCACTCGGCAACTATACATATAAGGTGATTTCCAAACTCCTATCAAAAAGGCTAAAGACTGTGCTACCAAAAGTAATATCCACCAATTAGTCAGCCTTTGTCTCGGGACACTCTATATCGGATAATGTGTTGATTACACACAAGATTCTACACTACCTCAAAACATCTCAAGATAGAAAGCATGTAGCTATTGCTATCAAAAATGATATGAGCAAAGCATATGACAGACTAGAGTGGAGCTTTATCCAAAAAAACACTATTGAGATTAGGTTTTCATGGAAAAGTAGTGGAATGGTTAATGCAATGCATAACATTAGTTACCAATTCTGTGATAATCAATGAAGAACCAAAAGGGAAAATCATACCAACAAGAGGAATCAGGCAAGGTGACCCTATTTCATCATTCATATTCATAATATGCAGCAAAGTCTTGTCTGGTTTGTGTCGGAAAGCGCAAGAAGAGAGAACACTACCTGGGCCCGAAAGTCTCAAGAAATGGACCACGTATCAACCATTTGCTCTTTGCAGATAATGCTATGTTTTTCTGTTAAGGAAACATGAAAAGTATCAAAGCTTTACAAGAAAAAATCAAACAATATGAGCAAGCATCTGGTCAGATAATCAATAAACAGAAATCTGTTGTCTCATTCTCAAGGAAAATGTGTTCAGATCATAAGGCAGAACTGAAACATACGCTTGGTATCAATCTAGAAGGCGGTGTAGGGAAATACCTAGATCTCCTAGAACACTTTGGTCGTCGAAAAAAGATCTTTTCAATAGCATTATAGACCAAATCCGCCCAAAAAGAATTAGTTGGAGCAGCAAATTATTGTCCCAAGCGGGGAAGAATATCATGTTCAAGAGTGTTCTTAGTGCATGCAATCATATGCTATGGCGTGCTTCCTATTGCCAAACTCACTACTCAACCAAATCTAATCGGAGCTCACACACTTTTGGTGGGATCAAAAACCTAGGAAAAAGAAGATGGCATGGGTATCTTGGGAAAAATGACAAAAGCCAAAAGTCAAGGTCATCTAGGTTTCAGAGATGTACATGCTTTTAACATTGCTTTAGTGGCAAAAATCAGTTGAGAAATCCTCACTCAACCTGAATCCTTTATAGCTCAGATTCTACTTGCCAAGTATTGTAGCGAAGAAGATTTCCTTACAGTGTCATTACCAACCTCTTGTTCACATGCATGGAGAGGGATTATAAAAGGGAAAATTTTCAATTTAACTTTGAACTTTCCAAAAATAGTTGATTAAATCTTGAACTTTGGCGGTGGTTGATTAAACTTTCAATTTTTTGTTGACTTCGAAAAAACTCTCAACTTTGCGTTGACTCGGCCAATTAAACATTTTGGTAATCCCTAATCAAAGTTGACTCTTAAATTGAAAGCCAAATTTGTTTTGGAAGTTCGATTCACTTCTTATCTTCCTTTTGAAGAATCCCTAAACTTGATTTTCTCTTTTTTTTCAAGAATGAGCTCAAATTCGTCGATTTGAAGTATCAAAGACAACATTTCAAACCGACGAATCTAAGCTCATTCTTAAAGAAATGAGAAAATCAAGCTTAAGGGTGCTTCAGAAGAAAGATAAGAAGTGAATCGGACTTCCCAAAACCAATTTTGCTTTCGATTTAAGAGTCAATTTTGATTTGGGATTATCGAAAGGTTCAATTGGCCGAGTCAACGCAAAGTTGAGGGTTTTTTTAAAAATCAACAAAAATTTGAAGGTTTAATCAACTATCGCCAAAGTTTAAGGTTTAATCAACTATTTTCGAAGAGTTCAAGGTTAAAATTTACATTTTTCCCGATTATAAAAGGCAGAGATTTGTTGAAGGAAAACCTATGTTAGGCAATAGGAAATGGTGAAAACATTCAGGGTTGGGAGGATAAATGGCTCACAATTTCTTCGACTCAAACTCCATTTAGACCGCCTGCATAGCAATACCAAAACATGAAAGTATCAGAGCGGATATCAGAAGGCACAACAAATTGGGATCCAGAGTAAATCATATCAATTCTATTACACGTTGAGGATCAGATCCAGATAATTAAACCGAGTGAGGTAGGTGCAAAAGATGCTACAACTTGAATCCACCATAGTAATGGAGACTACACAGCTCAATCTGGATACCATGCGATCATAGGAAGCTACAAGACTACTCAAAGACAATCTAACCTGACATCAGTAGATTGGATAAAAGATGTTTGGACAATTCTAGCTTCCCCTAAGATCAATACTTTCCTGTGGAAATGCCTAAATGGAGCTGTACCAGTTGGTGAATGACTAAAAGCAAGGCATATGGATGTAGACTCAAGGTGCAAGAGATGTGGGGAAGAAGAGACAATTACTCACCTACTTTTCCCTTGCCCTTATGTAGAGGAAGTCTGGAATCAAGCTCTAATCTCACGACCACCAAACACTGAAAACAACTCTAATTTTCCATGTATGTGGAGACAAACACGAGTGCTTCAAAGCCTACCTCCAACATGCATATGCAACAGTTCCATCTCACATTGGATTCTTTGGGCCTTGTGGAAATAACGAAACAATGTTTTGTTTAATAATATAATTCAAACAGGATTTGAGTGTTTAAGGCGAAAAAGTGGAGTAAGGCACATGAGTAAGATTAAAAAGCCCAGATCAAGGAAAAGTCCATTACCCAGCAAAGGAGATCAGATCTAAACCATCTCAGAGATTGTGTCATCTATTTCACCGATGCTTCTTGGCGATCGAACTCATTGGAGGTTAGTTTAGGGTGGATCTTTAAAGTTTGTGATGTGGAATCCCAATCCGGATCGGAAGTCATCAAAATTGTTGGATCTGCTCTCTCTGCTAAGCCCTGACTGTGAGGAGTGCTCTAAGACGAACAATTCAATATGGTTACCATTGGATAGAGTTAAGATCAAACTCATCCGCATAATCTCTGCCATTCTACATGGCAAGAGAATCTCGGAGATCCATGGCTTTTTGAAAGATATAGCCAGTCTTATCATTTTCTTTGATTTCATCAAGTTTCATCCTATCTCTCATTGTTGTAACGTTGAGGCGGGGGGAGAGGGGGGTTTAATGGCCAAGTCGGCTTTTATCTCCCATCCACCTAACTTTGATTTTGTTATTTAATGAATGAATGAAGTAGTTGTTTGTAAAAAAAAAACCAAAGAATAATTCTCGCTAATATACATTTTCTTCAGAAACTTGAGAATAACCAAAAAGTTTGTTTTAGGAAAACGACAAACTCTAATCATATAGGCGGCTGTGCACATCAATTATGCCCAATAGCTAGATCAGCGACCATTGCCACTCTAGCGGTGACATCCATCTCAGCTCCTGCTTACATTCTAAAAATCTTTTCTATTTCGGCAGTCGCTGGAGGTATCTTGCTGGGGAAAGAGGAAGTCGTCTCTTCTAGTAAACAAATCGAAATCGCAGATCTGACAAATGCGGAAGTTTTGTCGAGCGCCATCTCTCTTGTGGACCCCAAATCACTCTCAAAGCCTATTCCAATAGCTTCAGAAGTCTTGACTTCTGGCTCCAAGACCACCTAGGCGATTTTAAAATTTGTAGTGGAAGGTTCTAAGTTAGCGAAAAATGCTTTTTCGAGCTGAGTGAGTCATTCAACTGCTGATTCACCAGCTCCATGGATCCTCATGTCGTTATAGTTCATGACTCTACACCATCTGCCTCCATTGGATAATGCAATTGCATCGGAGGATGGCAACCTAACCCATCAGGCTCGCTCTTTTGCTATCCTTGTTTGGCCAAAGCCCTGAAGAAGATGGGTAAGCCTTTTGTTCACATCTTAGGAGTCCCTTTCTTCCTGATCCGTGATGAAAATATAACTTCCGCGAAAAAGGAGTTTAAAGAGTTCATGTACGCGTAATTCCATGGCCCTCTTCCGAATATGGGGCATATCATAGGAGTGGTTTATGTGTTATGGGCACGGCCAGGGCCTTTTATCTTTGTGCATCGGAAGGGAGAAGGAGATTTCCTACTTAGAGTTAGAAATCCAAAAATAAGAAGAATTCTACTTGCCACGAACATTTGGAATATTGTAGGGCATGCCATGTTTGTCTCGCAGTGGTCACCGGATTTCACTCCGGTTGAGGTTCCTCTTACTCTGACTCAAACTACAATGGAGTTCAAAAGCATTCCCTATTTGTTGTTCAATGTTGATAGTCTCTGTCGTATAGCCTCTGCCATATGGGAATCAAAAGCACTTCATCCTACAACATAGAGAAAAGTTAGCTTTGTAGTTGCAAAAATGCTGGTAGAAATAAATGTTTTAGAGGATATGGCATCTAAGCTGGTATCAGGGTATAGTGATGGCAAGGAATTAAAAATTTCCATCACATATCCCTTGTTGCCTTTACTTAAGAGAACAAGTAAATGGATCATGTCTTCAACTCTACATGCTCCATCTCCACATTCGAGAAGGAGATCCACGAGATCAGAAGTTGCAAACTGACTTCCAAGAGAAGAAGCTCTTCACGTCAGTCCAGAGGTAGAACTTGGGAGAAGAGGAAGAAGTCTCCAGTTCCTGGAACTAGACTTCTGAACCCGATAGAAGAGGCTTATCTGGCTATTGTTGAGAATTCATATGCTAGGAAAGTTGAAAACACTTTTGTTGCAGCATGATTATCCCTAAACCCGATGAATGTTTGAAGATGGCATAAATTTATTATGAAGATTGAGACGAAGGTCCATTCTCATTGAGCCACGTGCCTTGCATGTGGTTCCTGTAAACATGGATTCACCTGTCCACTGTGCTCCACATGTTTCTATTCATCCAACCCCTGGGAAGGCTTCAAGTTCGACAAGTTTTATAGCAAAACTAGTTTTAATGCATGGTCAGTCTCATGTGTCTCCTATCAAGGAGAATGAAGCACATTTTATAATGGTTTCTCGCAAATCTAGCAGTCAAAAGGCTACATGCTCTCACTAACCTAATCATCAATATGTTTATTGGATGGAATATTAGAGGTTTAAATAGCCTTAGAAGGCAAGGCATGACAAATGCTTTGATTAATTACCATAAGTCTTTTTTGAGTACTGTTTGAGTCTAAAGTACAGTCAGTAAATTCAAGAGGTTGTTTAAAGCGATCCCCCATGGATGGAAAATGTTTGGAAACTTTGAGAGTCATGAAACATCAAGGGTTGTAGTAGTTTCAGACCCTCGCATCTTAGTAGTTGTGTATGCGGTTTCAACACAAATGATAACTTGTGGAAAGTTATTACCTCGGGAGAACTTGAATCTCACTATCTCCTCTGTGTATGGTATGAATCAGGTGGATCAGAGAGTGGAGTTGTGGTAGGAAATGGTCAATCAATACTCGTCCTCTCCTCTATGGTACTCACCTTGGGCTGTAGTAAGAGACTTTAATTAAATTTTAAGTAACATACAGCATTCTGCTTATCCTCATCAAGATGTTGATTTAGCTAGAACTATAGATTTTAAACAAGCACTACATAATTCTAATTTATTTCAGGCCCCAACAAAAAGACTTCCCATTACTTGGTGGAATCGTCGGGAAGAGGATCCAATAGCAAAGCGGATTGGTCATGCATAAGTTAATGAGCATTGGGCCAGAGCATTTCCAGAATTATTGATCTTGGGCAATACGATCATGCCACATGTCTGTTTGTTGTTCCGAGCTTGAAGATGGCAATTAAGAGATCTTTCAAATTCTACAACCATGTCTTGGATCATCCTAATTTCCTGAACCAGCTCCTTCTGAATGACAGTCAGGAAGGATTATGGGCTCTTGTCAGTTTAAGCTTATTGGATCTTGGATGTTGTTATAACCGTAGCTCCAAAAACTAAACAAGTCTCACTTCAGCGACCCTTAAAAAAGGGTTAAGGAGAAAGAGACTGAGGTGGCTCGGCTCCAAAGGGAAATTCTTTCTGCTCCTTTGCTGCTTAACACAGGAGGAAACTGTTGCAAGACAAGCTTGTGAGACATTGTTGACAGTGGAGGAAAAGTTTTATCGCCAAAAATCCCGTATTCAATGGGTTAAGCTTAGGGACAGGAATTCATCATATTTCCACAAGGTTGTTACTCAGAGAAATGCATAGAATCATATTCATTTTCTTGAGACAGCTGATGGCAGAAAACTTGTGAACGCTGAGGAGATGAAGCTTCACTCGGAGGAGTATTTCAAATCCATCATTGGCTTTACTAATCTGCCTTTTTCTCTGATTTCAATTGGGGAACTACAAGGACTTCTTCAGTTTAGCTGCTTGGACCATAATGTTTCATCATTATTAAGACCTCCATCGAAGGAGGATATAAGAACCACTCTTTTACAGGAAATGATGTGGTGAATGCAGTCAAAGAGTTCTTCTCAACTGGAAGGCTACTTAGAGATATGAACAATACATCGCCCTGTCTCATTCTTAAGACTCCAATGGCGAGTAAACTTGCAGATTTTCGTCCAATAAGCTGTTGCAGCCTGGCTTACAAAGTTATACCAAAGATCCTGGCCAATCGAATGAAGCCGATCCTAAACAAATTTATCTCTCCGAACCAAGCTGCATTCATGAAGAGCCGCAACCTAAGTGAGAATTTTCTATTAGCGTCTCATGTAATTAGGAGCTATAACAAGCCTTCAACTCCTCCTAGTGCTATGCTCAAGGTTGGCATTTGGAAGGCTTTCGACACTTTTTGTTGGAACTTCGTTCTTAAGATTCTCGAGGCAATGAGGGTCCCTAGACTTTTTATCACCTGGATTCGAGAATGCATAACACTCCACAGTTCTCAATCTCATCAAAGGGGGAACTCGCTGGGTTTTTCCTTAGTAGGAAAGGTTTAAGGCAAGGAGATGCTTTGTCACCATACCTCTTTATTATGGTGATGGAGGTTTGATCGATGATGTTGGATAAAGGGTTCACAGAGAGAAAGTTTCTTGCCCACCCGCAGTGTGCAACGCCTCGTCTCACCCACTTGGCATTCACATATGACTTGTTAGTCTTCTCTAATTAACCACAATCATCACTTTCTTGTATTGCAGAGATTCTACATCAATTTCGTGCTTATTCAAGTCTAGAAATGGATGTTGGGAAGTCATAAATGTTTATGGCTAGGTACTCTCAAGAGGAAAGGGATCATGCCAATGAGCTTCTCGAGATCAACCAAGGAGTCTTTCCCACTCGCTACTTAGGCATTCCTCTGTAGCCTTCGAAGTTCATTCTCTCTGACCTACAACCTTTTATTGAAACAATAATTCGTAAGCTCAACTCTTGGACTGTCAAATTTCTGTCCTGTGTAGGGAAAATCAGATTGATAACATCAGTTATATGTGGAAAGGTTCTATTATGTAGTCAAGTCTTTGTCCTACCTAATGCCTTATACGCCAAGGTGGACTCGATTTATTCTGCTTTCCTCTTGAAGAATGGAACTGATAATGCGAAAGGTGCTAGAGACTCGTGGAAAGACAGCTTCAGATCGAAAGATGAGGGAGGATAAGATCTCTTGAGGATTTCTCTCTTGTTTTCAGATTGAAGCAGGTCTGGCATTTATTCTCAAGAACCTCCTCACTGAGGGTTGCTTGGCTAGATCAACATCTTTGGGAAAAAGAAGTATTGGCTGATAGAACCATCTCCTAGATTGTCTTGGAATGTTTTAAGTTGCTAGAGGTAAAGAATATGCTGAAGGATTGCATCTCTTGCTCGGCTCAGCATGGCTCTCGTGCTTTGTTTTTGTATGATAAGTGGAACTCATTAGGATGGTTAATGGATGTTTTTGGTGCGGGATGACCTCCAGAGCTGAGACTGCGGAGGGATGCCCTTCTTAAAGATGCGGTTTCATCAAACCAGTGGTCCTTACCGGGCGCGCGATCAGATCAGGTTGTACTCCTCCTAGTCTGCCTTGCAGACATGCCAAGGCTATATGGTTTTTCATGTCGTGTCACGATTCTCATTCATACATTGGCTTGCAACTCAGGAGAGGTTAAATACTAGAGACAGATTGAGGAATTGGGGTCTCAACGTGCCTGAAGTTTGTGTTTTTGTGCAACGTTTCACCTGAAACTCACAGCCACTTCTTCTTTTATTGTGAATTCTCAAGAGAGGTTTGGTACTCTTTAGCGAGGAGAATATCTGCAAATCCTCCTTAGTCTCTTGCATCTTGCGATGGCTGGGTTGGTAATGTTTAATCATCACCTCCCTCATATGCAAGAATAATTCTCAAACTCATGCTTCAATCTTCCATCTATCTGATTTGGTAAGAAAGGAACAAACGTATCTTTGCTGCAGAAACAACTACTCTATCAGTGATTAGAGCTGAAATTGATCGGACTATCCGGAATAGACTCATATCAATTCCATTGAAGGACCCGCTTTCACCTATCTCACTTTTTGGTTTTTACTTTAGCTGTATTTCTAGTTTATAAGTTTTATAAGTCTGCCTCTAATTTCCATTAGTTTCTCCAGCGGAGTGTTTATTCTTTTGTTATAAGTATGTTACTTGGTACTAGTTGGTATGATAGAAACTTAACATTAAAAAAAAAGAAAAACAATAATGTCACCCTCTTAACAACGACATTTCTCCATACCTAACATTGACAATTCACTTACTACATGACAACATGAAACTCTATTAATAATATAAAGGACCCACACTTTGTCTATGATTATGAATATGTATATATACACAAATATTTGCAGTATTAAACATTAATTAATTATCACAATTATTATACGATGGTTATATACTTATAATGAGCTTAGCCTCGACCTATGAAAAAAATTCTCTCGTCCTTTTTTTCCTTTCTGTATTTTTTATTAGCTTTTACTAAATATTTTATAAAATAATTAAAATTCGAGTTGCTATTGTGCTTCAAAGACAGGTCACAAACTCGTACTCCCGAGTCCTGTTTGTTCGGTTAGCGATTGTGACCAGTGACTACAACCAAAGACCCTGATCAAAAATTAATTCTTTATTGGTTTTGTAGTCACATACGACTAGCGACTCATTTTTTTTAAAAAAACTTTTTTTAGCTTTTCTAAAATTCATTAAAAGTAGTTAGATAAATTTATAAGAATAAAAAAATTTTAATTTTTTTTTTTTGTCAACAACATTGGGCCACAACTGGCCGGCCCAGTAGCCAAGTTCCTGCATAATGCAGGCGGCGGGACTCGATCTTGAGATGTGCAAGTGCGCCTGTCATTTAGTGGACTTACCCCTGCCACTGAACTAAATGCCACTTGCAAAAAATTTTAAATTTTATTTTATAATTTTGTTTTATTTTTACAATATATGTTATTTTATTTTATCTTTTTTATAGAATTGATTTTTTCATAATAATATTTTTACAGTTCTGTAATTTTATTTTATTTTATCTTGTTTTATATAATTTTGTTGTTTTGTTTTACTTAATTTAATTTTAACTTTTTTATTTTAATATATTTTATTTTATATAATTTTATGTTATTTTATTTTATTTTATTTTGATTGTATTTTATGTAAATTTATTGTATTTTATATACTTTAATATTCTTTTATATATTATTTATGTTGTTCAATATTATTTTACTTTATTTTTTGTAATTTTATTTTATTTTATTCTTTTATAAATAATTTATTTTATAGTATATTATATTTTTTTTTTTTGAAAAATGTTTTTCTTTTTGGCGCTATGAAGTATAAAATAACGATTAAAAATTTATGTCACTGGTTGTGGTGACCTTTCACTGAACCAGTAACCATGAAACACGAAACAAATATGTTTTAGTCGCAATCACCAATGACCTCCAAACAAACAAGAACTAACTTCTTAGTGACATATAACTTTTATATATCTTTTCTTTATTTTATATTTATTTTTATTTTGTTTTTGTTGGGAGATCTTGATGACCACACCTGATGTTTCTTGGTCGTAATGTGCCTTGCGTGTAAAACAATAAGATATTGTATGTATATATAAATTATATGCACCTCTTTCTTGAATTTTATTAGTTATTTTTGGCAACATATATTTTGATATCTTTTATATATGAAAATGGAATACACTTTTATTTTAACCGTGTTATAAAGTTTAGAATAAGTTTAAGAGAGAATTGCAAAAATGTCTCCCAAAATAGGACATTTTTATCACTGTCCAGATTTTTTGGACATTTTCAAAAAATGTCCCTCATTATGGAAAAATGACCAAAATACCTTTAGATTATTATTTTTTATATTTTTACAAACTTTTTTCCCGCCAAAAAAAATTTCCCGCCAAAAAAAAGTTTTCCGACAAAAAAAGAATTTTCCCGCCAAATTTTTTTTTGATTTCTGAAAAAAATATTTCTGCCAAACATTTTTCCGATTTCCGAAAAAGATTTCACGCCAGATTTTTTCTGATTTACGAAAAAAAATTCCCGATTTATAAAAAAAATTTATAAGAGAGCTTAAAATTTATAAAGTTTTATAAGATAACTTATAAAATTTATAAGGATTTATAAGAGACCTTATAAAATTAATAAAGCTTTATGATAAACTTATATAATTTATAAGGTTTCATAAGATAGCTTAGAAAATTTATACGGTGTTTATAAATTTATAAAGTGCTTATAAAACTTAATATTGTGTTTATAAAAATTTATAAAGTGTTTATTAAAATTTATAAAGTGTTTATTAAAATTTATAAAGTGTTGATAAAAATTTATAAGGTTTTATAACACAGCTTAAAAAATTTATAATGTGTTTATAAAAAATTTATAAGGTACTTATTAAAATTTATAAGGTGTTTATTAAAATTGATAAAGCATTTCTAAAAGTTAATAAGGTGTTTATAAAACTTTTGTAAAGTTTTATAAGCAAACTTAAAAAAATTTTGGCTGGAAACATTTTTTTGGCGAGAAAACTTTTTTCCCGTAACATTTTTTATGAAAAAAAAATTCAGAAAAAAGAAAATTTGGCGCAAAATACTTTTTTTTCTGGGAAAATCTATTTTTTTCGAAAAATAATATACGTGAAAGTTTGTGTGGGTATTTTTTATTTTTTTATTAATTCTTAGACATTTTAAAAAGAAACAAATTTCAAGGGACATTTTTGCAAAGAGATACACTAAAAAAGGTATTTCTCAAAATTTCTCTAAGTTTAACATATAGTCATCACTACTCTTAAAACTACGCTTAAGTAGGTTTTGTTACAGATTTTTTATACCAAATCTTAATAAAAATTTAATAGAAAAATTATAAAAAAACTAGAATTTAATAAAAGTATATAACAATTATTGATTCAGTTCTGGTACAGGTTTGGATTTAATTTTCTGGATACTTAAATTTAGGATATATTTTGGTATTTTTTCGGATTTGGTTTATCTAATTTTGTTTTTTGGTTATTTAGTTTGAAACTTATTCACATACTTTTATTTTTATGGATAGAGTTTAGTTTGGTATAGATCGAGTTCAGTTTTGAGTATTTTGTATATAAAAATTTAAAATTTAAAATATTTAATTGGAAAACTCAAAAAGCTAAAATTTGGTTCTTGGTTTGGTTTGAGTTTGGATTCAGGTTTGAGTTCAGTTTTTTGGGTACATAGATTTAGGTCTCACTTGAGTATTTTTCAAGTTCTGATTTTTTTAATTTGTATCACTTACAGTTCGAGTTTTGGGCCTCTAAAATAATATATGAAATATAATATTCCAAAATATCAATACGGGTTAACATCCTAAATGAACACGGTTTAAAAAGAAAATCAAAACAATCAATTTCTGCGTTTTAATGTGGGTATAATCTTAGTCTTACATATTATAGCGGGAAACACTTTAGTTTTGGTTATGTTATAAACTTAAGGATAAAAGTTAACCTACAATTCATAACAACCCTTGAAAATAGGTTTAAGTTGGATTTGATTCAAAAAATTTTAAAAAAATTTATAACTAATAGATAAAAAACTCTATTAATGCTAAAGGTTCAAAACTAAAAATATCTATATCAGGTAACCTTAATTGGGCTTTGATTCAGTCAGGTGTGTTTGGTTACAATTTTTAATATAAAAATTAAAATGAATAAAAATTTAGTAGATAAAAAAAATTCTAAAAAACAAAAATTTAATAAAAATATATCGGGTATTAATTTGGTTCTTGATTTAGTTATGAATCGAGTTTGGATTCGGTTTTCTAGATACATAAATTTAGAACTTATTCTGGTATTTTGTCAAGTTTGCTTCCTCTATTGGTTTTTTGGTTATTTTGATTTAAAATTTATTTGGGTATTAATTTTTTATATAGTATTCGGTTTGATATAGATCGAGTTCGAGTTCGGAATTTTTTTTGTTTATTAAATTTTAAAACTTAAAAAGGATTTATTAGAAAAACTCTGAAAAGCTAAAAATTTTATTAAAATATATCGGTTACCCATTTGATTCTTGATTTGGTTCCGCTTCAGGTTTTGTTCAATTTTTTGGGTAAATAAATTTAGAACCCATTTCTCGGATTTTGTTTGGGTTCGGTTCCTCTAATTCAATATTTTGGTTCTTTTGATATAAAAATTATTCGCATAATTTTAATTTTTGAGATATGGTTCGGTTTGGTATAAATTGAGTTCTGGTTAGATACTTTTATATTAAAATTTATGACTAAAAAGGTTAATAGAAAATATCTAAAAAGGTAAAACGTGGTTTCGATTTTGTTTAGATTCCGATTCGGGTTTGGGTTCCGGTTTGCTTGTTTAGGTACATAGATTTAGGATTTATTCTGCTATTTTATCGGGTTTTGTTCCTCTATCGGTTTTTTGGTTCTTTTGCTTTAAGACTTATTATGGTATTAATTTTCTCAGATAGTATTTGGTTTGATATGTATCGAGTTTGAGTTCGAGTACGGGTATTCTTTGTTTATAAAATTTTAAAACGAAAAAAGATTTATGAGAAAAACTCTGAAAAATAATTTTTTTATAAACAAATATCGGGTAGCCATTTACGCTTTAAGTTTGGGTTCGGTTTCTACAGAATTTAGAACCCATTTGTCAGATTTGGTTTGGGTTTGATTCCTCTAATTTAATATTTTTGTTTTTTTGATTTAAGACTTATTGGATATGGTTTAGTTTGGTTTGGTATAAATCAAGTTCGGGTCAGATATTGTTATATATGAAATTCAAAATTAGAAAAACAAATTTAATAGAAAACCTTAAAAAGCTAAAATGTAGTCTTGACTTGGTTTAGGATAGGGTTCAGATTCGGGTTTCGTTTTTTGGTTACATAGATTTAGAATCTATTTAGGCATTTTGTCGGGTTTGGTTTCTCTTATTCAGATCGATATCAGTTCGGGTTTCGGGCCTCTAATTCAACATCTCAAAAAAATATTTTAAAATATTAATACATAAAAACTTAAACAAACACAATTTTAAAAAATAAGCATAACGTTCAAATCTCGCATTATAACGTGGGCATAATACTAGTTATGATTATAATTTGGCAAGCTTATTATTAAGCATATTGTACATTGAAATCGATATACCTTTTGAATTTTATTAACCAAAGAAATATAACTTTGCACTATAGTTACCTCAGCACCAATCACTTATTTATAAATTAAGAGGATATATTTTAGTTTTCTTTTGCTTATTACTTTGCTAACACATATGGTTGATTGGGACATCAAATGGTCATACACATGAGTATAATTAGAAGTGTAAATACATAATGGGATAATTACAAAAAAAAAGTCATTTTAAGGAGCATATTTTCACCACTATTCTTGTTTTTTCTGAAATTTTCAGAAAATACTTTTCATTATTGACAAATAACAAAAATACCTTTTTTATTGACAAATGATCAAAATACCATTTATTTTCTAAAAAATTGATTTCTTTTTTACGAATATATTTTCCCGTCAAAAAAAATTTTCCTGCCAGAAAAAGTTTCCAGCTAAATTTAAAATTTCATCTCAAAATATGGTTTCATATTTATAAAGTTTTATAAGAGATCTTGTAAAATCTTATAAATAATATATTTATAAATTACCTTATAAACTTTACGAAAGATCAATTTATAAGTTATTTTATTAAACTTTATAAATAAACTATTTTGTATAATAAAGTAAAATCTAATTGGATGCCTAAATCAAGGGAATGATCAAAATTTGGTAACTCAATATGAAACTATACCTTAAAGAGACTCAATGGATACATAAATCCAAGAGAATTTATATATAACCCTTGAATTAAAAAGAAAACTAAACCCTAATTGGATGTTTCAGCCCAATGAAATAACTAAAATAAGTAAAACAAGCTAAATTTTATACCATCTAAACCAAATAAATGATTATAACACTTTTTGAACAAAAAAAACTAAACCCTAATTGGATGGCTAAACCAAGAGGAATGATCAAAATTAGTACATGAGGCTAAATATTGTGTCCTAAACATACACACTTGATGCCTAAACCCATGAGAGTGATTATACTCAGAAATTTCAAAGTAGTTTATTTACAAAGTTTAATAAGATAAGTTATAAATTCTAGTAAATAGTATATGTATAAGCTTTAATAAGATATGTTATAAATATGAATAACCTATGAGAATGATCAAAAATAGTAAAATCAAGCCAAATATTATCTCTAATAGACTCACTTGATGCGTAAACCAATGAGAATGACTCTTAACTCATAAAATCCAAATAATATATTTAGAAGGTTGAATAAGATAACTTATAAATTGATTTTTATAAGATTTTATAAGATAACTTATAAATAAAGTTTTACATGATAACTTATATATAAGTTTTTATAAGATAACTATTCATTTTTTTATTTCATAATGTTTTATATGCTTTTATTCACAAATTATATAAAATCTATAAAACATTTATGCTACATTATAAAACTAAGTGAAACAAAAAAATATGATCACTACAAGAATTATAAACATTCATAGCTCACTATAAACGCTATTATAGATAATTTATAGCGCATTTGTAAAGGCTGTTACTGCCGAAACTATTATACAATCCATACAAATCATAGCGCTTCTGTTGTGTACTATTATATCGTGTTTTATGATAGCACTATTTGTTTGTTATTGAATATTGTTTTATTACACTTTTTTCCCGGTACCATATATTTTACTATAGTATTTTTCCATTGTTGTAAACTATGATTTCGTAATAATACTTTTTTGCTTAATAACTGAAACAATAATAATATTTATGAGCTACGAGATATTATTTTGGCTAAAATATTTGGTACTATATTTACGTTTTTAGTGTGTTTTTGGTGTAGTTTTTTGCTCATAATAAATCTGCAACACATTTAACAAATATAAGACACCTTTATGCTTCCAGTTATATATATTGAAGATTCAAAAGACAACAATTCATAGATTTGCCACATGTAAATGACATCAAGTTCCTAATAAAATCAGATGCATACCATCATAAATCCATAATATCTAGATCTTAGATAACTTTACATAACAAAATACCTTACTAAATGAGTTCAATAGACAACCACCTTGTCCTCTGGCCATGCAATTAATGTACCTAGTGTATCTTCCATATACTCGATTTCAGAACAAAACCTCTGAACTGTAGCATCTTTGACCTTCACTACATCCACCTAAACTCGAACAACATCTAGTCCAAGTGGAACAAAATGCACGACTTGCTGTGGATCATTCGAAGCCCAACATACTTCTGCAACCATCCTCTTTATTCCGCATATACCCATAAGTTTGCACTTTTGATTTGCTTCTTGCTTTTGACGCTGCATATGTAGAAGTTATATTAAAACCAATTCAACAATCATGAGTGTGAAAGTCATTACGATTTCCAGAATTTTTTATCAAATGTAATTCTATCAAATGTAGTAATTTCCAAAAGCCTAATAACCACCAGATTGTTATTAAAAATAGTCACTTTGTTTATCTAACAGCATGTTGAACGAAATACAATGTAAAAACAAAGGACATGGATGATTTTGACTTTTTCCTAAGTTACAATATATTTGACTTCACAAGTTACTACTTTTATTGTATTTGATATACTTCCCCATATATTATGTTGCTTATTCAAAACATTTTTCAGTTCAAAGGCTTATACTTATATTAACTTCTACTTACTCAGATGACTCAGTTGTGTCCTTAAAATATCAGCAAACTATGTGTATCTCTGCAGATTGGAGAGAAAATCAAAAATACTTTCCAATACCCAAACATAAAATACAAAAATCAAATTAAATAATCTATAATGAATGATAAGCGATATATGAACGAAATTGCAAATTATGGAACTTATGTTGAAACAAAAACTAATTGTAGAATCAAGTGTTAGTCATTAGTAATATTTTGGACGGGAATTAATCTTCCTGTCAGTCTGTCACTCAATTTCATATTGGTTAAATGTAAGTTTATAGGTTCAGACATTTATTGTAAAATTAACAGAAGAAAGAGAGCAAATCTAAAAATTGGGCATAACAAAAATGACTTTGTAACTAAGAACGACTCAAAACACCTACATATATGAATAACGCAAAAGTGACACCAATCACAACATAACCAATCATATCGAGTGATGAAAATCAACAAGCAACATATTCCAATATTTTCCAAGAGTCAATACAAACACTACAAAAAAAATTGATATTGAGGACAATATTCCAGACAGAAAAAATTTCCGTTCCAAACTGTACTGAATTTGGGACAGATACGTAACAAAGAGGGAGGGAGTATAGGTCGTCCAAAAGTGAGAGGATGTTGTCCATAATTTGTAACAAAAAAAACAAATCCAGAGAAAAA
>OVBA01005179.1:0-20762 GCA_900406435.1 Lepidium aucheri
CATGGAATTCTAAATCCATTAAAATTCACCCTCCAATAAACCCTCCTAAGTCTCATTTGTCTGTGTTTAGCAACATCTTTATTAATTGTTGTTTTCAGTTCGAGTCTGTTACAGATGTTTGAATTATAATATAGCAGATTGTAGTTTGTTGCAATCAGCCATTGACATCTTGTTAATTGAGATTCTCTCTCTCTTGTTGGGATTGAATTTACAAGTTCTTACTCTCAAATTCTTATCAATTATTGCTTGAGTAAGGCTTCGAGATGCCAATGGTAACGCGATCATCTGATGGATACGCTGATGGTGATTTGTTGGATCATGTGTCACGATCTAAAGATAAGGTGGGCTTTGTTGTAGCTGAGATGCAAGATGAAAACTATATGCTATGTTTTAGAATAAGCTTTATTTGTATCAGTTTTATTTTATTGTTTATTGTTATTTGTTTCAGTTTGAATAAGTCAGAGTTGTCCTGGTTTGTAGGCAACTACTGAAGTGGAACGTTATGGAGGATTTGTAGGAGGTGTGTGAGCTTTGCAGACTATTTAAAGTCTGTAAGCATTCTGTCTGGTTTTTAATGCATATGAAAAGCTTTTCCAGGCAAAATCTGTGTGTTGTGCTTTGAGTGTCAATCGATTGTGCTCTGTTTCTGGTTGCAAACTCTGTTTTGTACAAGTGGTATCAGAGCGTGTTCAGATCTGTGGTGACCGGTGATCATGAGTGAAAAGGAAACATCGTTGAGCATTCCAAAATTCGATGGAGACTATGAGCATTGGGCGATGCTTATGGAGAACCTGCTCAGATCAAAGGAGTGGTGGGAACTTGTTGAAAATGGAATTCCGGTGACTGAGAGAAACGTGATTTTAACAGGAGCGCAAAGAAGTGAGCTTGCGGATATAAAACTCAAGGACTTGAAGGTAAAGAACTATCTCTTTGCTTCCATTGACAAAGTAATCCTTAAGACTATCACGAAAAAGGACACAGCAAAGGATATTTGGGATTCGATGAAAACAAAATTTCAAGGAAATAAAAAGGTTCAGAGTGCTCAACTTCAACGACTAAGGAGGAATTTCAAAGTATTAGAGATGATAGAAGGAGAAACTATCACTGAATACTTTGCGAAAGTAATGGTCATTGCAAACGATATGAGAAATCTGGGAGAGGACATGCCAGATGCTAAAGTGGTAGAGAAGATTATGAACACTGGTGGATCGATTCACGTACGTGGTGTGTGCAATAGAAGAATCAAAGGACATAAGAGAACTCACAGTTGATGGGTTGCAGAGCTCTTTGTTGGTTCATGAACAGAATCTGAATAAAGGCAGAGGAGAAGAACACGCCTTGAAAACAGAAGGATACAGACCTGATGGTGGACGAGGAAGGGGTAGAGGAACCTCTCAAGGACGAGGACGAAGCAATAGTGGGAGAGGAGGAAGAAGCTTTGATAAATCTAATATTGAATGCTTCAAATGCCACAAGTTTGGTCACTTTAAAAACGAGTGTCCAGAATGGGACAAAGGAGCAAAATTTGCTGAGGAGGTTGATGAAGAGATTGTGCTTATGGCACACGTTGACATGAGAGAAGAAGAAAAGGAGAACATATGGTTCCTTGATTCAGGTTGCAGCAACCACATGTGTGGAACAAAGGAATGGTTTCTGGAGTTGATGAAAGCTTCAGACAGAACATGAAGCTTGGTGATGATCGTAAGCTAGTAGTGAAAGGAAAAGGAAATCTGCGACTTAAGATTGATGGGACAATTCAGACAATCACATCGGTCTATTTTGTTCCAGGACTGAAGAGCAATCTGTTGAATCTGGGACAGCTTCAACAAAAGGATCTCAGGATCATCTTTGAAGATGATATGTGTGAAGTGTGGCATAGGCAACAGAGAAGACTAACCATACATACGAGCATGTCAAAGAATCGAATGTTCATGATCCAAGCAACTGCACTGCCAAAGAAAAATCATGAAGCAAACTGTCTACAGACAATGAGTGAAGAAGCAAGTGATCTATGGCACAAACGGTTTGGTCACTTGAATCACAATGCAATACAAACGTTGGTGGAGAAAGACATGGTTACAGGTCTTGATCAAACTGCAGCAAACAAAGAAGTGTGTGAAACATGCTGCAAAGGAAAACAGAATCGTGAAGTTATTCCCAGGAAAAGTGGATGGAGAGCAACGAGAGGTCTAGAACTTGTCCACACTGACATATGTGGACCAATAACACCAACATCAGAAAGTGGAAAGAGGTACATCATCAACTTCATTGATGATTACAGCAGAAAGTGTTGGACATTCTTCTTGAGTAAAAAATCTGAAGCATTCAAGGTGTTTAAGGAGTTTAAGGCAGCAACTGAGAAAGAATTAGGGGAACCTCTAAGGTGCTTAAGATCTGATAGGGGAGGAGAATTCAACTCTACAGAGTTTCAGGAGTACTGTAAAGAGAATGGGATAAGAAGACAACTCACAGCCGCCTATACCCCTCAGCAAAATGGAGTTGCTGAGAGGAAAAACAGAACTCTAATGAACATGACTAGGTGTACGTTGTTGGGAATGAGAGTACCAAGAAGATTTTGGGTAGAGGCAGCTCAATATGCTGTTCACATACTGAACAGCAACAATGTTGGGAGAAGCTACGCCAGGAGAAAAGTGGAACAAACAAAAACCATCTGTAGACCATATTCTAGTGTTTGGATGCGTGGCATATGCAATGGTGCCGTATGAGAGGAGAACAAAACTAGATGAGAAGAGCACGAAGTGTGTAATGTTTGGAGTAAGCAAAGAGTCAAAAGCCTATCGTCTTTATGATCCAGAAACAAAAAGAATCATAGTTAGCAGAGATGTTAAGTTTGACGAAGGGAAGGCTTGGAACTGGGAACACAATGAAAAAGATAAGAAAGTCTAGGAAGGAATGATGAGCGATTCAGACGATCAGAATCATGATGAAGAAGTGAATGATGAGAATGATGCAGAAGAAATTATTGAACCTGAAGGAGCAATAGAACCAGAAGTAGAAGAAGCTGCTGAAACAAGTGTGACAAGAGCAGCTGCGAATAGGAGAAATAAACAAGCACCAGCTTGGATGAAAGACTATGTGTGTCATGGAGCAAAATTAATCATCGAAGAGGAAGAAGATGAGATATTTGGTCTGTTTTTGAATGACGAAGATCCTGAGAAATATGAAGATGCCGTTCAAAGTGAGAAGTGGAGAAAAGCTATGGAAGCAGAGATCAAATCCATCAAAGATAACAACACTTAGGTGCTGGTTGAACTACCCGAAGGAGCAAAGGTCATAGGAGTCAAATGGATTTACAAAACAAAGCTGAATGAAAAAGGAGAAGTAGATAAATTTAAGGCTCGACTCGTGGCAAAAGGCTATCACCAAACTGAGGGAATTGATTTCCATGAGGTGTTCGCTCCAGTTGCTCGATGGGACACAATCAGAACTCTTCTTGCTGTTGCAGCCAAGAGAGAATGGGAAGTGTTTCAACTAGATGTAAAAAGTGCATTCTTGCACGGAGAATTGAAGGAAGAGGTCTTTGTGAAGCAACCGCCAGGCTTTGAAGTAAAGAATGCGGAAAACAAGCCCCTCGTGCTTGGTACAGTAAAATAGAGAACTATTTCATGACAAAGGGCTTCACAAAGTGTTACTGTGAACACACTCTCTTCGTGAAAACATCAGGAGAAAGTGTGACAATTGTGAGTATCTATGTAGATGACCTTATCTACATGGGAAACGATTCAACAGAACTGACTAAGTCTAAGGAGTCAATGAAGAAGGAGTTTGCTATGACTGATCTAGGAAGAATGAAGTACTTTCTGGGTGTTGAGGTGATACAAGATGATAAAGGGATCTTCATCAATCAACGAAAATATGCAGAAGAAATTCTGGAAAGGTTTGGAATGAAGGATTGCAATTCTGTGAGAAATCCGATGGTTCCAGGTCAGAGACTGTCTAAGAAAGGAGCTGGTGATGCAGTTGATCCAACATAGTACAAGCAACTTGTTGGATGCTTAAGATATCTCACTGCTACAAGACCTGACATAATGTTCACAGTGAATCTGGTTAGTCGATACATGGAGGAACCGAGTGAACAACATATGCTTGCAGCAAAGAGAATCCTAAGGTACGTTCAAGGAACTTTGTCGCTTGGAATCAGATATAGAAAGAAAGAAAAGACAGAGATGATTGGATATGTGGACAGCGATTATGCTGGAGATATTGATGATCGAAAGAGCACATCCGGTTTTATATTTATGATTGGAGAAAGTGCAGTTTCATGGTCTTCGAAGAAGCAGCCAATTGTTACTCTATCAACAACGGAAGCAGAGTTTGTTGCAGCAGCATCTGGAGCATGTCAAGCAGTTTGGCTGAGAAACATACTGGAGGAGATAGGTGAATCTCAAGCCGACGGGATTAGGATCTATTGTGACAATAGTTCAACAATAAAATTGTCAAGGAATCCGGTTCTTCATGGGAGAAGTAAACACATAAGTGTTAGGTATCACTTTCTCCGTGATTTGGTTAATGAGGGAACAATTGATATCAGGTATTGTTCAACGATGGAGCAAGTAGCAGATGTAATGACAAAAGCGGTGAAACTTGAAGTGTTCGAAAACCTGAGAATGAAGATGGGAGTCTGTGAGAAAGAAGATTAAACTGGAAGAGACATTCCAGTTTAGGAGAGGATATGAAAACTATATGCTATGTTTTAGAATAAGCTTTATTTGTATCAGTTTTATTTTATCGTTTATTGTTATTTGTTTCAGTTTGAATAAGTCAGAGTTGTCCTGGTTTGTAGGCAACTACTGAAGTGGAACGTTATGGAGGATTTGTAGGAGGTGTGTGAGCTTTGCAGACTATTTGAAGTCTGTAAGCATTCTGTTTGGTTTTTAATGCGTATGAAAAGCTTTTCCAGTCAAAATCTGTGTGTTGTGCTTTGAGTGTCAATCGATTGTGCTCTATTTCTGGTTGCAAACTCTGTTTTGTACACAAGAATCAAAGAAAGAGACAAATGAGCGTCTGAATTCCTTGGGCAGTCAATTGGCGGAGGTTCTAACGAGGTTTTATAATGGTGATAGTGAAAATACCAGAATAGAGCAATAACACTTAATGTGAATTCACTTAAACCTTTGTATATAGAAAGCAATAAACAAGTTACAGTTATGTTTACTTAGATTTACACTGAACCACACTTGGTTCAACACTAACTCTTCCTATACTACCCAAGGCTCACAGAGCACTACAACCTTGTAGATGTTGTAACACTCTCTGTATCACTCACCAACAAAACACACTTTGAACTTGAACTCTCTATTTTCTTCTTAGAAAGCTCAACGTCTGCAAGTGGACTGAGCACTACTTAAATAGTCTCAGTTCTTCTAGGGCATTCCTCTAGTCTTGAGGAAACCTCCAAAACTACTCTGCACCTTATCCTTGATGCAGAGCCTTGATTCCTGCTGAGTCCTGCAGAGTCACCAGAGCTGACCTTGTGCTTCCCTCCTGTTTCGCTGCTCTATAATACATCCGGATCATGTCATCTCTTCCTTTTCTTAAGCTACAGACTCCTGTTTTTCCATTTTGGTGCAAGTCCTCTGTTGCACACAACTCTTTTGGTCCAGTGAATCACGAGATGCCACCTCCACACTCTTTTGAATTGACTTAGCCATGTCAGCTCCTTCATCAGATCACATGATCTTTCATTCTCCCCCTTTGTATCTGAATGTGTCAACTCAAGCTCCTTGAAGAACAGAACTGAAACAGCATAGCGCACACACATAGTACATAGATAAACACAGAATTCAAATAATGATATGGACATCAAGTCATCATCAACTAAGGAGCATGGAGAAAACACCAACAAGCTGACCGAGACACTTGGAAATGACCAACCTAAGCGTGCCAAAGACATAGGTCCCTCTTGGAGCATACCTACCCAACCAGGAAGATTTAAGCTACAAATCTACTTGTTCCAGAAATTCAACTCTTTAAGGAGTTACTGAGAAGAAGTATCCTTTCAAAAGGAGTTCATATGAAGAAGATATTGAAGATACAATTTGGAAGATCTTCAATAGACTCGATGGAGACATACGACCACTAGTAAATTCATTCCAGACAAACGACGACGAATCAAGCAACAAGAAAAGATGTTTTGGATTTTTTACTCACCAAAGAACAGAGGAAAATTAGATTCATTCCCAAATTCGCTATGGTTTAAAAGTTATTTAAGTACAAAGTTGGGTGAACCAGAATCTTCCCGAATTGGACATGCGGGCGGTTATTGAAGGTTTCCCACCAAAACGGGAGGAATTAAGCTATGAACCGACTTGTTATGAAATCTTAATTCATCAGAGGATCAGGAAAAACTTGGAGTTACATAATTATTGGTTCTGATTTCCAAATTATTAAGTTTCTAAACTGGAGGATGCTACACTTGCCTTATTTGGAAGCTCATGGATTCAATCAGCTACAAACAAGACTTTGGCGATTAGGAGAGACATCAAAGCATTCAGGACACACATCTAACCACCCAGAGGTCTTAGCTATCATCATACCATGCACCAGCAGCCACACGATCGGGCAGATCCTCTTGTTTGTATACTTACTATATTCGGATGCATTCACACTTGGTGCTATTAATCACCAACAGCTCTATCACCAAGAATTCTGAAATTTGGACAACTTCAGTGACTACCAGAATGTTCCAGAGAAGCTGATCTATCCCCTCAAACCGACCAGATACAAAGGAGGCCGCACATCCCTTATTTTGCCCGATTTGCTCATTATTGTCCAACTGCTAGTTTTCTTAAGTTTTTGATTTCTTTCTTGTTTTTGGCCTTAGATTCGTTATCTTTGAGCCTATAAGAGGTCATTTTTATTTTATTGTAAACCAACATTTGATCATTGATTTAATAAAGTTTATCATTTCTTTTCAAAGACCGAGTTCTTTGTGTTAGTTCATTAGAGTCTTAGGTGGATTCCTTTGTTCTCTTTTGTTCATATCTTTAGATCTTAAGTGTGAGAGATACTTCTGGTCTATTGGTCTGCGAATTAAGATTGTTTGAGTGATTCAAGCATTCTTGTTTGTTCATTGATTGAGACTTCACCTTCATCACCACCAATTTCACAAAGGAAGTACCTAGAGTTTCCCTTTGTCTAATCTCCACCACTTCTATCCTCTAGAAGCACCCTTGGATCGTGAATCATTTTGGTATCAGAGCCAAAGGTTCCTATCTATCCAGGTTGTATTCATCCAACCTTTATTTTTATATTTCTGTTTTTGTTTTGTCGTTTCTCATAAACTGAAAATCCATAAAAAGGTTCATTTCATTCTGTTTTATTTGAATTTTATAAAATCCATAAAAGCCATCCAAATCTTATTATTTTTGCTACTGTTAGTTTAAACCCCATAAAACCGATAAAAATTGTTTCTTTAATTTTTAGAAGTTTTTTGCTATTTTATTTGCTAAAAAGAAAACCAAAAACGAATTACGTTTCTATTTTGTTCTTTTGATTGTTTCTTTATATTTGAATAGAAAATAAAATAAAAATCGTTTGTTTTAGTTTTGTTCTTCTTTTGTTTAGTGGTATCACCAAATGAAATGGAGGAGGTATGCTCCTGCATAACCTCGATCCCAAGCTCCCTCATTGTCTCCAACTAGATCACACTAACACTTGCACCGGTGTCACACAAAGCATCACCAAACTTCAATTTGCCAAGAGAACAAGGAATGGTGAATTCTCCTTGTTCTTCTTGCTTTAAAAGCTCCTTGAGATTATGT
The DNA here is from genome assembly GCA_900406435.1 of Lepidium aucheri. NCBI lineage: Eukaryota > Viridiplantae > Streptophyta > Magnoliopsida > Brassicales > Brassicaceae > Lepidium > Lepidium aucheri. The sequence goes on from OVBA01005179.1 coordinate 7,785, forward strand.
AAAGGAGGTCAATATTTATCCTCACAGTTGTTCTCCTTATCCACATCGAGTTCCTTAGCCTTAAGATTCACAACATTGCAAGATTCTCTAGGGTTCTTCTCAACTTTACCCGGTAAAGCTCCTTGTGGCCTTCTTATAGCTTCAGCTGTTTGTGGCACTTGTGTATCCCACTTCTTCAAGTGTACTCAAACAGATTCAAACTTATTGTTCAAATCGTTGTACATGCTGTCCACCTTAGTATTGAGATCCCTAGTAGACTTTTGTTGTTCGGTTGCAAGTTGTTGAATGAGAGCTTTAATCTCATCATTAGAAGTTCCAGATGAACTAGCTTGCTGTGTTGGTTCTTGTGTGTAAGGCTTGTAAGGTTTTCGCCAATCTCCAGCTCCTAAATTCGACCTTTGGTTGTTTCATCTCTGCCCTGAATTCTGCACAAACGGTTTACCCTGAAGTGACGATCCCTGTGGCATCATTGGAGGTGGCATGACGATGTCCTGTGGATTCTCAACGTTGGTGCTCCTCTATGAGAGATAGTTTTGGTTCTGTCCCCTATTTTGCCAATTAACATAATTGACTTCTTTCTGATCTTCGGACATATCGGACTCAACCTGAACTTGATCGACTTCTCTAGTGTCATCCAACTGATGCACTCCTTGGTTCTCTCCATGACTTGCCTTGATAAGCATGTCGGGCTTCTCTGAAATCTCATCGATCCTCTGAATCTCCACACTATTTACCTTCTTGCTTCGATCATATTGTGGACAATGGTTCCCTGAAATTGCAGCCAAGTTATCGATGAGGTGAAGGCTTCATCCCTAGTGTTTGTCATGAAGTCTCCATTTCTAGCAGCATTCAAAGAGTTCTTATACTCCCAATCGATTCCTCTATAGAATGTGTTGAGCAGCTACTCATCCGAATAGCCATAATGGGGGCAATCTCGTTGGTACTCTTTAAATCTCTCTCAATCTTCATGCAAAGACTCACCAGAACGTTTCTGAAACGCTGAGATCTTGCTTCTTAATGCTGCAGATCTTGACTTAGTATAGAACTGATCCAAGCAGGCATATCTAACTTCAGCCCATGTAGTCAATGAATCTGGAGGCAAAGATCGCAACAATCTAGAAGCTTTATAAGAAAGTGAATGGTGAAATAGTTTACACTTCACATATTCCGCAAGGACTCCATTCGAGCTTGTGGTACTGCACATGTCTTTGATGTTTTCGATGTGATCCATAGGGTTCTCTCCAGGGAGACAGTTGAAGACATATTGCTTCACTAATCCAATCAGCTAAGGCTTGATCTCATAGTCTTGCCTCTGGATAGGTGGAGGTCGAATAGCAGACCTATTCTGATAGTATGTGTGAGGTGTATCTATATCACCTATAGCTCGCCGTCGAGGCTGTTCTTGCTGCCTCCTGAGCGTAGCCAAATCTCTCTGCAATTGTTCAACCATTTGCTGAACATCCTAATTTCTTGGAATAAGTGGCCGAGTGTCATGGTCTTGAGGATCCTGCTGGTTTTTCTGACTCATTGCTCTAGCTTTGCGATTTTCTCTTTCAACTCTAGCAAGTTCTTCGTTATTCAAACCAAGTAGATTGTCTGAACCTTGACTCCTTCGGTGCGTAAACCTAAAACAAAAAAAAAACAAAACACAAAACAAAACGTAAGTAAAAAACTATAGACTTGAAAGCAAATCTTAATCAAAAGGCAACTAATTGATTCCCCGACAACAACGCCAAAAACTTGATGCAGATCAGGTTTTTGCCTAAAGCAATCTACTGCAAGTGAAAATCAATAAAGTAGTAAAACTTAAGGATCGTATACACGAAGAATCAAGTATTGCACTAATGATTGTCAAATGTATTTCTCAAGCTATACCAATCAGATTTTGGTGATTAACTAGCAACTTAAACGATGTAAACTATATAATAAAAAGCTCAAGGAATAGGGTATTCATCGGGAAGTAGGAATCTGACTATGGAAACTATTCAGAATAATGTTAAGTTCAATTCTCAACTTGAACATAAAGGTATAACAAGCCTACTCTCGTAGCACTTGAGACTCTAATCGATAATCTAGAGGTCCTAACTCTCGTTGGTTCCAAATTATGAATAAGGATTAATCAAGTAGGTTCAACTATCCACAATCAACCTAAGCATTAGCTATCGCGGTCTAGGATTGATTGCTCATCTAATCTAATTCAGATTCCTAGCAAGCTTTTGGAGTGCTACCAACCTAGGTTCATAGATTAGTTGATCAGACCACTCTAAGCATTAAGCACAAGAATTACATGGAGAATACTCTTATTATATTTGATTCTATTTGACCCTAGTCACTAATTTCTAAATCTCTATAAACCCTAAACCTGATTGGTTAACTACTTAGACATGATTTGGATTGAAATAAAAGACCTAATGAAAATAGACTAAAATTGCATAAAAATATAAAAAGGGAGTCTAAAGATTCTTCTAAGTGTTGACTATCTCTCTAGCTTACTGAATAGCTCTAAAAAGAAACAGAAAATAGAAGTATTTATATGTCCTAAGATCTAGGTGCAAAAAAGAAAATTAGGTATTTGCTTTGAATGCTCGTTGATCGATCGATCAAGATGTTGATCGATCGATCGTGGACTTGTGTGATTGATCTTCAACACGCCAGGTCGATCGTGAGGTTGAGTGTTGTTCTGGCAAGAAGGTTTGATCGATAGATCAGTGTGTTGATTGATCGATCATAGGCCTTTTTCGTGAAACTTCAAGTAATGCTCTAAAACCATCCAAATGATGCTCCAATGCCAATAATCCAAGTTCCTATGTTTTCTACCTGAAAATGACATAAAAATCAGCATGATGGCAACTTGCCTATGTATGAATCTGGAGGCAGTGTAACGATGTTTAGAAAGCAGGTATACTAACTTGGGGAAGTTATGTTAAGCTAATCGCCTCTGTCTTGTGATTTCACTAATAATTTACGTGTATACATGTATATCAGTTAAGATCTTCGGAGATAACATTTGCTGGCTCATTGAGAAGAGAACATATGGCTGATGCTTCAATTAAGAAGCTTGAAGCTGAGATAAAGCATCTAAACCGTTTTGTAATTCTTTTTCACCTATATTTTTTCTTCATTCCTAATTATGTTTCAGACATTGGCTAAACCCATTTATGATAAGTCTTTAGGTCAGAGAAAGCAAGGAAGATACTCGGAGCACCATAATGATACTCAAGTTTCGAAAAGATAAGATACAGAGGTTGGAATCACTTCTTGGCAACCATGTATCTGCAGATTCAGCTGCTTCAAGCCAAAATTGATACCTGAGTTGACTCGCTTTGCCTTGGGAAACATAAGGTTTCTGAACCAACTTAGAAGGTGATAAATCTTCAAGAAACATCTCATGCTAATATATAAATAACGTGTCTTTTTTTTCCTTCGTTTGTAAATTTTGTTATTATAATACTTGTAGATTTCAAGAGTTTTATGAGGAAGGCGAAAGAGAAATTCTATTGGGCGAAATCACAAATATGAGGAACCAGGTGCCTCTAGTCAGCACAATTTCCTTGTATTGGTTCTTTCTTCTTTTTTGTTGCAATCTGATCCTTAACCTTAGCTATTGGTTTTGCAGCTCTTCCAGTTTCTTGATGAACACACTGACTGGCAAAAACATCCTGATGATGAAATAGAACCACAGGTTACATCTATTACCTATTCCTAGATGTTAACTATCTCTTTATGTAGGGTAGGAATGTGCTTCATTGGTTACTTGTCATTAATCTTGTTGTATCTTCTGTGGTGCAGGGTGATTGTATGAGCAAAGAATGTTGTTCTTACCGGAGGAGGTTGATTCACTTTCTTGCTCAGAAATGGATGAAGAAATGGACGAAGTTCACGGGCAAGCTGAAGCCGAAACTGGCGAAGCAAATGGATATTCCATATCGTGATTCTAGATTGACATTTCTTCTTTAGGTTATATCTATGCTTCTTGCTTACGTTACCTTTTGGCATTATAATGCTAGTTACTTTATCTATAGGACTCATTGGGTGGCAGTTCAAAAACAATGATAATTGCGAATGCCAGTCCTTCCGTCAGGTATTCTTTCAATGCTTTGATCAAGTGTTATATTAAATCGTACATTCAGTAAAGAATTACAATTTTTTGCTTCTATTGATTATCATTGGCAGTTGTGCAGCCGAGACGCTAAACATTTCTAAATTTGCTCAGACAGGAAAGCTAATACAGAATAATGTAAGTTTGCATCCATACTGTGATTTTTGAGGAAGTTAAACTATGAATAAGTTTTAGATCCCTAAACTTTATGTTTCTAATTATTTAGGTTGTGGTCAACGAAGATTCCGACGAGGATATACTAGAATTACGGCGTCAAAGCAGACTATTAAAGGTATAACATTTAAGCTGCTTCTAGGTGCTCTTTATGTGGAGCTGTGAAAAAGCTAAGACAATTTATTTTGGCGGGCGGAACAGGAAGAGCATTCCCTCCTCAAGCGCCAGAATATCTCTAGGGCGTTGTCATTTGGATCAGCAACAACCAACTTTGCAGAATTACAAGTCAATTCTCCATCAAGTGAAATGCATGAGACAGGAAATTAGCAGGATGACAACTTGCTTGTGTATGAATCTGGAGGCAGTTTAAGGATGTCTAGCAAGCTGGTATACTAACTTGGGGAAATTATGTTAAGCTAATTGCCTCTGCCTGCCTTGTGATTCCACTAATAATTTACGTGTATATATATATATCAGTTAAGATCTTTGGAGATAACATTTGCTGGCTCATTGAGAAGAGAACATATGGCCAACGGTTCAACTAAGAAGCTTGAAGCTGAGATAGAGCATCTCAACTGTTTGGTAATTCTTTTTCACCTATATTTTTTCATTCATGCTTATGTTTCAGACATTACCTAAACCAATTTATGACAAGTCTTTAGGTTAGACAAAGAGAGGAAGATACTCGGAGCACAAAAATGATGCTCAAATTTTGAAAAGATAAGATACAGAGGTTGGAATCACTTCTTGGCAACCATGTATTTGCAGATTCTTTTTTGCTGGAGGAGAATAACGTGTTATCAGAAGAGATTCAGCTGCTTCAAGCCGAAATTGATAAAAATCCTGAGTTGACTCGCTTTGCCTCAGAAAAATAAGGCTTGTGGACAAACTTAGAAGGTGATAAATCTTCAAGAACATCTCATGCTGGTATATAGATAATGTGGCTTTTTTCCTTTGTTTGTAAGTTTTGTTATTATAATACTTGCAGATTTCAAGAGTTTTATGAGGAAGGCGAAAGAGAAATTCTATTAGGCAAAATCACAAATATGAGGAACCAGGTGCCTCTTGTCAGCACAGTTTCCTTGTATTAATTCTTTCTTCTTTTTGATTGCAATTCGATCCTTAACCTTAGCTATTGTTTTGCAGCTCTTTCAGTTTCTTGATGAACACTCTGACTGGCAAAAACATCCTGATGATGAAATAGAGCCACATGTTGCATCTATTTCCTCTTCCTAGACGTTAACCATCTCTTGATTAGGGTAGGAATGTGCTTCATTGATTACTTGTCATTAATCTTGTTGTATATTCTGTGGTGCAGGGTGAATGTATGAGCAAAGAATGTTGTTCTTTACCGGAGGAGGTTGATTCGCTTTCTTGCTCAGAAGTCATTCTTCTATTTTCCTTACGATCTGTATAATCAATTTTAGTTTCTTAATATCGTTTGCACGCAGTTAAAAAAGACCAGTAGCGAGCTTGAGAAATGTAGAGGAAACCTGGGTTCTTGCCTAGAAGAGAATACAAATCTTAGTAGGTTATCAAAGCTGATTGGTGATTCTTGTTTGTTTCCTTGTATATGGCCAAATGAGTTCTAATTTTCTTCATAGTGGTGAGTCATCTCGCCCTTCTTATGCAGAGAAATCCATGATCTATAGGCTATTTGTTAGCGATATCCGAGCTTGCTAACCTGATGAACATAGCATTGCGAACAAAAAAAAGGTCTGAACAATAAGGACAGTGCGCCTTCCTAATTTTCACAAGCATCTACGATACTGCTTTATTATTTTTACTTACGGTTCAATATTGCCAATAAATTGCAGGCTCTATTGGGAACTCAAAATATTGAGCAACACGAAACACTTGTCGGCCAACAGGTCAATTATGCAGAAGAAACCATCAAACTGCAGCTTGATTTGGATGTACTGAAAATTATACTTGATGAGGAAAGAACACTACGTGGTGATACGGAGGCTCATGTAGTTCCCTTGAAACTTAATAACAAAGAGTTGAAGGACCAAGTACTTTTGATGAGCAAGCAACATGAAAATGTAAACAGTGAGCTGGGGGAGACAAAGTCTTTAGTTGAAGCACTTGAATCGGAAAAGATTATATTGTTCCAAGAAGCAGTAGAGTTTAGGAGAATCAAGGAGAACTATAATGAGCTTTTACGAAAGCAAGAGCTTGACATCCCTGCACTGAAGTCCAAATAGTGCAATGAGTTCAACAACAATCCTGCAGAGGACAATCCAATAGATACGAGTTTAACAAGATGCAAGCATCTCTTAAAAAAGCTGAGAGGTTGAACATGTTGTACAAGAGAGATATTGCTTTTAAGGCATGTGGAGATGAAGAAATGAACAAAGTTCACGGGCAAGCTGAAGCTGCAACTGCCGAGGTAATTGTCTGTTTGCAGAGTGAGCTTGAAGTTCTTCAGAAGGAGGTCAATGGTTTCCAATCAAAAGAAAACAAGAATGAAATGCAGGTGTAAATTCTAGAAACAGCTGGAGGAGCTGCAGGATAACTTACGAGATGTGACCATAGATAATATGAGCAGTTGCAAGAAAAGCTCAGAAGTGATGACATGGAGCTACATATCATATCAAATAAGATGGAACTTCTCACATCTGAGCTTAATGGGAACAAAGGTCTTACAGATGTGTGTTGCCAGGGAGATCTAATTTCGGGATCCTTACTAGATAAAAGGATATGGATATCTGAACAGGTTGGAGGATTGATAAGAACAATATCTGAGAGAGAATTAATGATTGAAGATCTTGAAAGTTGTTTAGAGGATGCCAATAAGAAGCGATGTGATACAGAATCGATGTTGAAATCTCTCAGAGGGGCAGCATTATAGATGAATGAAGTACACCAGAGAGAGTGTGAGGAAAAAGAGACACATGTTCTTCTCTTGAAATCTCAATTGTGCACAAAAATAGAGACCATATCAAGGCTTCAAGAAAAGCTAAAGATGGCTGAAAAGGTTATTTGTGAAGCATCAAATTGTGCAACTGCTTCGCTTGTAATTGTCAACCGATAATCTGAGGTAACCGAATCCCATATTTTTGAGTTGAAGCAAAAGGATTTTCAGCTTAAGGAATATGCTGGAACAATTCTTTATCTGAAGCAACAAGTTCAAGATTTGAAAGCAGCCTATAAGGAATTTAGAAGCAAACTTCTGCTGTCGAACGAAAGCTTGAAGTGTTTGAGGAGTCTGGCATTTTTGAGATGGCGTATATGGGCTGAGATCATGCATAAACAAGTGTCAAGAGCATGACAAATCCAGTCAGGCTGAGAATTCACGAGGTTCTCCAGCCAACTGGAGCGATGGACAGGTGAACTGCAACTTTTCTTATAGTAACGATTATGTCTTAGTATGTATGGTAGTGTCCTTAGCCTTTGCTTGAAATTTTCTATATAGGAACTTGGAAGGAATGTAGTTGTCTCCTCTTGCCTAGAGAAGACTCCAAACAACAATCATACAGAGTCCATGATATTTAGCAACAAGGTGTCTAGTGAGAGGGGTAAAGTGATTATACTACTAAAGGAGAAATGGATCCTGCCCTTGTAAACATGAAGAAGTTTCAATTTGAGATTACCAAACTCCAGGGTGAGAAGGAAGAGCTAAAGGCGTTGGATAAAAGAACCTTAAGCAACTTGAACGATCTTGCTGCACAGTTTTGCAAGCTTGAAACTGTAATGAATAACATGGAAGAACAATATGAGCACAAGATGGAAATCGCATATCATAAACTTAAGGCAAGTAACTGTTTATTCTTGTCCTTTTCAAAAAAATTTCTCATTCTGAAGCATATGGAACTGTATTTTATGGTTTCGTTTATTATTTACATTCCCTCAAAGATACTAGAACTTTCTCTATTTTTTTCCCTGAATTTCTTAGGTTATTTTACAGAATTTGGAGCATGAAATAGCTAAGATTAAGATAGAGGTTGATCAGGAATATGTAGAAAACTTGTGTGTTCGGAAGAAATTTGAGGAGTAGAGAAGCAGATATCTCTATTAATGAGATCATAACAGAAAATTAAAAGATGAAGTTTGAGGTGGAAAAGCAGAAGAAAAGGGAAATCAGTTTGGTTGGGGAGAAAAACGCCTTAGTTGACAGGTTGCGGGATCTGGAATCTATAAATGTCAAAAAATGAGAAACTTCATTTTGAGTAGACTTTAAATAAAGTAGACTTTATTTAAAGTCTACTTTTTCAATTTTAATAAATGAGTACATGTAGCTCATTTTGAATATACTTTAAATAAAGTATACATGTTGTAGACTTTAAATAAAGTATACTTTTTCAATTTTAATAAAACTCAATTTATAGCATATGTATAATGTTTTTTTCTCATGTGTGGTTATTCATTTACCTTTTTGTATATCAATTTCACATGTTTATGTGTTAAATTTATGGTTTACTAAATTTTTGATATAATTTAGGTATGTATCTTATTTTGAGTAGATTTTAATTAAAGTCTACATATTGTAAACTTTAAATAAAGTCTACTTTTTCAATTTTGATAAAACTCAATTAATAGCATATGTATAATATTTTTTTTCCAGTTATGCTTATTTATTGTTTGTCTATGTTTATTATTTAATAAATTTTTGAAATAATTTAGGTTGTTAACTCATTTTGAGTAGACTTCATTTTTGAAGTCTACATTGGGTAGACTTCATTTGAAGTCTACTTGCTAAGTAAACTTTATATAAAAGTCTATTATGTCAAATATGTTAAAAATAAACTTCATACCAAGCCTACAATATCAATTTTGTTGTACAATGTATAAAACTTGTTCTTTAAGATATATTGGTTATAAAAGAGATTCAAGGTTCATAATGAAAATGACTCTCAAATATACAAGGAAAAGTCATAAACCTAGTGATTGATTGTAGCATCGAGGAGAAAGTATTAAGCTTGGAAAACATTTGTTTTTGATTTTTCATAAGTAAATGATTGTAATCGTTTAGGAATCAGCAATACATTAGAAATGACCAAATTACTATCAAATTGTAACGCAACCAAATGTTTGATTGATTGAAACAATACAAATTTTTTGCTGAACTCAAACATCTATAAACTAGAAAATTAAACTAAATATTTGTGTACATAAGAGCTAAAATATTCGGACTTGTTTACAAATCTTTTAAAATAGCCTACCAAAGTTCCAACATAACAGAATAAAGCCGGTCAAAAGCCCACACAAGAGCTAAAAAATGACTAGTATCAAAAGGGTACTAAATAGATGTTTTCTTTGCTCTCATTAACTGAACTTCAATATTTTATCGATTAGCTGCAAAAAAAGCATTTTGATCAGTTAAAATCATTGATCTAGTAGCTTGAAATAATATACTAGACTCATCGTCAGCACTCAGCAGCGAGATCAACATCAACAAAGAACTATATTCAAGAGATTTTTTTCCCCAAATTTATCAACAAAAACTCAATTAAAGAGAAAACAACTCACCAATTAGCGTAAATAGATGCAGATTTCAATGGAAAGGTGAAGATAAAATCTAACCCAGCTGAATCTCCTGCAACAAAAAGAAACCATTCTGACAACTCTACACACAAAGTNTCTACACACAAAGTCTACATGACAACTCTACACATGAAGTCTACATGACAACTTTACACACAAAGACTACATGATAACTCTACACACAAAGTCTACCTGACAACTCTACAAATAATAAACAAATTAAAATTATACAATGAGACTTTTCACATCTCACAATAAAATATTTCACTAATATTAACAAAAAATTAAATTTTTAAAAAACTATAGATAAGAAAATCAACAAAAATAAAAGCTTACTTAAGAAAATAATGATAAAAATCAAATATTTCATAATAAAAAAAATTATTATACAACAAAACCCAAAAAATTTAAATCTAATAAAGAAAATAAAAGAGATGAAATCTTTTACAATAAAACTAAATAAAAATCAAATCTTTCATACCTTGAAATTTGAATGATGCAGTTTACATAATCCAAGAACCACTACTCTTGGTTTCACTTCTTCTTTCATTGGTCCTCCTTTGAGCAAATCTAAGACAATGAACAATGAACAATATAACAAATTAGATTTCTAAATCAAAGAGCAAAGTAAGATAAATCTCACTTTTTATTTTTTTCAAGTAACAAAACGTAAATCTCTTTAAAGTTTTGTAACATACAAAATGATTTGTTTATTTTTTTCTAGATCTTAGCAAAACAAAGAAGAAAAATTAAACCTTACCTTAAAATGGAGGTTGCAAATGAGAGAGAAAGATGGAGGCTACAAATGAGAAAGAAAGATGGAGGTTACAAATGAAATTAGGGTTTTTTCTGCTTTGTAAAACTACTTTTATACCTAGGATAAATTATAAGAGTAAATACAAGCCCAATGGGCTTAAATACGTGTAAGTAGACTTAATTTAAAGTCTACACATAGTAGACTTTACTTTAAGTATATACTAAGTAGACTTTACTTTAAGTCTACATTAAAGTAGACTTTATATAAAGTCTACACTAATTATCTTTTGCATTAAATCAATTATATTTTGTGATTTTAGAATAAATTCTACGTAAAAACCAAAATTTAAAATGTAGAATTTAAATAAAGTCTACGTAAAATCCAAAATTCAACATGTGATATTTAAATAATATTTACAAAGATTAAATTCTAATTCAAAATATATAATGAAGTATATATTTTAATTAAATAAATTTTAATTTTAAAACATCCTAATTACTTATATTTTTAATTAAATAAATTAAACATCGTAATTGCTTATATTTTTAATTTCATTTTTAAAAATAAAATTAATCACAAAGTAGACTTTATTTTAAGTATACCTTGTAAATTTCATATGTACTCTACCTTGTAGACTTAACATGTACTCTACATACGTGTAGATTTTAGTTGTAGACTATCGAATGTTAAAACTGTAATTATAATATCTGTTTTTTTATTTTTTTATTAAGGAGAATATTGTAAATTCACTAGCCTTTTGAGTTAGTTTTGCATTTGACTCAAATAAGGGTCTACTTTTGTATTTTTATTCAAATTTAGGTCATTTTAATCAATTCCCTCTTATATCTTTGGATGTACAAGTGTGTTTGCATTTAGTAGATTTATCATATGCCACTAAACTAAATGACACCTTTTACCGGTTTAGCTATTTAACCGAATAATCTTGAAATATTTTATTTATTGTTTTTAAAGAAAGAAAAAGAAATTATTCACTATATATGTCCATCAGAGATAAATTTTTGTTCACGGGAGACAAGAATGTTGAGAATATCCTCTAAAAGATATAAATTTGACAAGATTTTAAAAATGTATATTATGAACAATTTTAAACTCAAAAGGCATATAGGCACAATTTTCTCTATGATTTAATACTTTCCCTGTTTTTTTATAGTTGATGTTTTAGGTTTTTCATACACATTAAGAAAACATTAATTTTTTCATTTTATCATCATTTCCAAAACAATCTAGTCAATCACAAATCAATATGCAGAATTCAAACAATCAAAAACACTAAAAATATTTTAAATTTTGCAACGAAATCTGAAATCATCAACTAAAAGGAAACAACTTTTTTTTAAAAACAAGTTTATTCTAAAACATCAACTAAAACTAAATAGAGAGAGTATAGAGGGACGGAAGCAAAATATTAATCTGTGGGGGTCAAAATATTGATTCAGAATAACAGATAAATTTAATCTTTAGAATGTCATTACATAAAGTTATATCAACTACATATCATTCCTTTTCTCAGTTTTGTATCACCGTTTCATGTGCTACACTATATATAATCAAGTACATGTTTTTCAATAAAATAAACTAGATGGCCATTAAAAATATATGTATGATTACGTTATTAAATAGTTGTTTCTTAATTCCCTTTCTGTTGCACACTTCACTTCTTCAACAGATTGATATTAACTTAATCAAAGTTGTGGAAATTGAATTATTTTTGTGTGTAGTGATTTGTTGTCAACTTATAAAAGAGAAAAAGATAGTTAGAATGAAAAGAGATTAACGGTATATATAGTTAGATTACGTAAATACATATGGATTTTATTTTTATTTTTATTAAGTTAAAATGTTTTTGACTGGGTTAGAGTCAAAATTACATTTGATATGCGTCAAAATTATTATAAAAAGGGTGTCAATTGTTAAAAAATTAATATACATAAATATATATTTTGAAATCCATAGGTGTCATATGAAAATCCATATCTTGTATGTCTCCGACATAAGAGTATATAGTATTAGAGAATAACATCCTACATCGGAAGTTGGAAAGAATCATTTCTAGTATATATAAGATATTAGTCTCTCCACTCATTGCCAATTGGTTTTAAATTGGAAGCCCATATTCTAATATGGTATCACAACCCATGATCCATGCCGTTCAACCCCGACTCGACCCAAAGTTTGTCCAATTATCGATAAGCCAGGCCTAATATTGGTGCTGTCGATCCATCCCCAAACATACAAGATTAATGGCCAAATAGCCATCATCTCGAGAGGATGTATTAGGAAATAACATCCCACATAGGAAGTTGGAAAGGATCATCTCTAGTATATATAAGATATGAGCATCTCTATTCATTATCAATCGGTTTTGAGGTGGGAGTCCATAATCTAATATATATATAGGTATCTAAGAAAAGAAAAAGAGAGAATTTTGTGGACAGAAAAA
>OVBA01005180.1:0-20759 GCA_900406435.1 Lepidium aucheri
TTTATTAAAATGAAAATAAAAACTGAATCGAACAGTTTGACTTTCGAATTTCGAGAAATTTTAAATTTCGAATTTTCGGAATATTCAATTGGCTTAGTCAACCCAAATTTTAATGTTTGTTTAAGGTTAATATTAAATTAGTAATTTAATTGACAAAGTCCAGAATTTATAGTTAAATTAACCAAATTTTGCAATTTCAGATTTTTAATTTTAAGGTTGTTAATGCAAAGTTAAATAATTCTAAGGTGTTTTATGCATTTTCCTCCTAATTTGTTTGTTCTCCTTCGCCGCTTTGCGCCGCTATCTCACTAGAAATTAAAAAAACATCTGAAGCAAGCCTTTGATTGTAAACCCTAAACCTTCAAAATCCCTTTTCTTTTTACTTTGTTTGTAGCTTCTTCGTTCTACGCGGTGTTCTTCTCTCCTTTCTAAACGTAAGTTCTCTCTGGTTCTTTTCAGAGCTCTTAGAGTTTTATGAAATAATCGAATTTTTATCAAACCACTGTACCCAAATAATGAAAATTGAAAACTGACGAAACATAAACTCTAAATCGAGGTGCTCTGTACCTCAGAACCGGCCTTTGATTGTATCCGATTTGATGAATTTGTCCCTGGATGATTTCATGTGGTTATCTCTGAATTTGATGAGTTTGATGGTTTACTCAGAATTTTGTTTCCATTTCAACAAATTTAATTTTACTGATTTTGCTAGTCTTTTGCAGAATGATAACTTCACTGTCATGGATACCAAAAGGGAATCTAAAAGCTGTCCCTGATGTCGCTGAACCTCCTTCAAAGGATGAAATCAAAGAGCTCATTGAAAGTGGAGCTTTTGAGAGAAGGTATATATTAAGTTTTTTACTCAATATTGGTCTTGTTTTTCTAATCTAGGAGATGAGTAGATTATGATATAAAACTTTGGTTACAATGTATACAGCCTAATGGACGGTGGTAAAGAGGATGAAGAAGAGATTGACGAAGATGGAAATGAGATTGACGAAGTTGATCGTGCCAAGGCTGTAGCAGAGGCTTTGGGTAAATCTTCCAAAAGCAAGATTGCTTCTCATTCAATGGAGGTTGATGAGGTAGCTGATGGCTTGAAAGAGCTTGACATGGATAATTATGACGAAGAGGATGATGGTAGGTTTAGCGCATTTTATTTTTATAGGTTTTTTGTTCTGCAAATATACAAAGTGAAAATTTTGATTAGAACAGAAATTTCCACTCTCCACATATGAAGTGAAAATTTTACTTTGCTGGAGTCAGGAATTGAACTCTTCAGCTCTGGGCTTGGGGATCTATATTATCCAAGTAATGAGATGGATCCATATCTCAAGGATGTTGAGGTAAGCCATCTCACTGTTTCTATCTACCTTGAGACTAATCTTGGTTTAAAAATTTTTGTATACAGTGTAAATGTTTGGTCTTTTCAGGATGATGATGACGAAGAGGATATTGATGACACGACAATCAAGCCAACAGATTCAGTGATCATCTGCGCTAGGAATGAAGATGAAGTCAGCCATCTAGAGGTGTGGTCAATCTTTCTCGCTTTGTAGGTTAATAAATGTTGAACTTTATGGCTCATCTGAAAGCTGTATACATGACCAGGTTTATGTGTACGAGGAATCATCTGGCTCTCCAAATATGTACGTTCATCATCACATAATTATTCCGGAGTTTCCATTGTGTACTGCATGGATTGATTGTCCTCTTAAAGGAGGAGAAAAAGGTTAGCACACACTTCTATTGTTAATCTGTTGGAGAATTCTTCACTCTTTTATATCATTTTTACTCTGTTATTTTTTTTTTTTGTCTTGTCATTGGCAGGGAATTTTGTTGCTATTGGTTCAAAGGATTCACCTACTATAGAAATATGGGATCTTGACGTTGTATGTAAAATTAACCGCCTCTGTATTTATTTATTTTTTTTTTTGGTCCAACCGCCTCTGTATTTATGTTTGCTTATATCAATTATGAGTCTATTAATAAGGTTTATAATGCTTCAGAGGGACGAGGTGCTACCTTGTATTCAACTAGGAGGAATAGAGGAGATGTTGGTAAGTAAAAAAAAGACGAGTAAGAAAGTAAAGAGAAAGAAACAGGTGTGTGCATCAAACTCATTTGTTTCTAGTTCTTATAAATTTCATGGCAAGCACTTATATATTCATTAATTTGTATTTGTGGGTCGCTGTCTCTTTCATTATAGACATACAAAGAAGGTAGCCATACTGATTCAGTACTTGGTCTTGCTTGGAACAAAGAGTTTCGGTATGTTTAAGCTTACTACTTGCTAGTGCTCATAATTGTAAGAATTTTTATTGTTCTCTTTGGGCGTGTCTGATTTGCTTGTAATTTATTGGATACAAGGAACATACTTGCTAGTGCTAGTGGCGACAAAAAAGTTAAGGTTTGGGATGTGGCTACTGGAACATGTAAGATTACTATGGAGCATCACACAAAGGAGGTATTACTAATATTTCTAGAGTAAGCAATTCCTCAACTCTATGGCGTTCTCATGGTTTGATGTTTGTATGACTATAGGTTCAAGCAGTTGCTTGGAACCATTATGCTCCAGAAGTGCTTCTCAGTGGGTCGTTTGATCAAACTGTTGTATTGGTAACTGTGTTGTTCTATCTTCGTGTGTTCTAATCTTTTGCTTCAGACAATTATTATAAATATCGTTTTGTATATTACGTTGCAGAAAGACGGCAGACAACCTTCACACTCGGGTTTTAAATGGTCTGTCATGTCTGATGTCGAAAGCTTAGCCTGGGATCCTCATAGCGAGCACTCCTTTGTGGTACATTACACTTTTCTTTTTCTTCTGATGGGCAAATCATCGGTTTTAAGGTTATTCAAATAAGTCATAATGTTGTTTCCTTTACCTCTAAAGGTAAGTCTAGAGGATGGGACCGTGAAGGGTTTTGATATACGTACCGCACAGTCAGGTTCAGATTCTGATTTAAAACCAAGTTTCACTATACAAGCACATGACCAAGACAAAGGAGTCTCCTCCATCTCATACAACATTTCGACACCCAATGTACATCTCTCTTTCTCTCACTTATGTTCCTAAACATTTCATATTATGTTTTTCTAATCAGTTCTCACCATTATTGAGCTTTAATTAACAGCTTTTGGCTACGGGGTCTATGGATAAAACGGTAAAACTTTGGGATCTTTCAAACAATGAGCCCTCATGTATTGCTTCACACAAACCAAAAGCTGTAAGAATCAATGAACAAAAATCCTTTTTTCGCTTCTCATTAGTTTCTGCATCTCTTCAATCCTAATCATTCGTAATTTTTATTGATGATAATAACCAGGGAGCTGTTTTCTCGATTTCCTTCTGCGTGGACAACCCTTTCTTGCTCGCTATTGGTGGCTCAAAGGGAGAGCTACATGTGAGTGTAAAATCAAATACAAGAGACTAAATCATCATGTAGTTGGACCAAATCATTTTTACTAAGAAATTCAGCTTATCGTTGAGCTTGTTTTTGCAGGTTTGGGATACGTTATTAGACGCTAATGTCGCTCGCAAGTATGGGAGCAGTCGATCTTCAAAAGACGTACAAGAATGAGATGTTTCTTTAAGCTGTGATGATGGTTAGATTCTGTCACACTTGTGCCAAATTTTTGCAGTTGCTTTTTGTACTTTTTTTACTTTCTATACGGTTGTTATATCTCCTATGATTACAAGTAACCGTGTGAGAGCGTGAACTTATATATTTCATGTATCTCGTAAGTTTATCGTATTACGTATATTCACATTAATGAATTTGAGTTCCTCTGTGCTCTCCAATTGATAAATTTCTTTTGTGCAAATAAGGATAAAGTTGGAATTTTGGTTAGAATTTAAGATAAAGGGAAAAATGTCAACCTATTCAACTTACCAAAAATAGTTGATTTAATATTAAATTTTGATTAAATCTTCAAATTTTTGTTGAGTCATGAAATAACTCTCAAATTTGCGTTGATTCGGTAAATTGAACATGTCAAAGAACTCCTAAGCTTGATTTTCTCTTTTCTTTCAAGAATGAACTCAAATTCGTTAGTTTGAAATGTTGTCTCTAATACTTTAAACCGACGAATTTGAACTCATTTTTGAAAGAAAAGAGAAAATTAAGCTTAATAGTTCTTCAAAGTTATCACAGTGACGACAAACTTCACATCCAATCTTTTCTAGTTTTTTTTTGACAGTTTGAATTTTCTGAAATTCAAGAAAATTTGCACTCTATGTCTATGGCTTTGATTGGTTACATAAAAAGGATCGTTTACAAATGATATACTTATTTTGCTATCAATCAGTATTTTGCTTGAAGCGATTTTTTGCAATTTTTAAACAATTATTTGTAAAAGGCCACTTGGATTTATTGATGTCGTTCGCAAACAGAACTATATATGGTTGTTTAGGAAACGAGTTTGTAAATACAAACAATTTTTTATTTTTACATTTTATGTATAATTATAATTCAAGCTGGTTTAAAAAAGAAAAATTATTTGTTTACATTTAGAAAAATCATTATTTATTAATATAAAATATTATTTTTAAAAAAGTAATTATAATATATATTTATATATATTTATTTTTATATCAAAAATGTTAAACTATATATAAGTGTTTACTTTTTAAGAATAATTATTTTAGATCATATCTTACATACTAATTTTTATCTCATTATACTATCCAACCGCTGCAATGCTACCAATCAAAATTAATCTTCAAACAACTTTCGTTTGAAAAACTCTTTTGTCAACCGCTACTTTCAAACGGTCGTTTTTCAAACTATTTTTGTTTCAACTGCTCAATTTTTCCAATATACCGTTTCAAATGGTGTTACCAATCCGATCCTATATATGATCAAAAAAAGAAGAAAAAAATTCTCAAGTGGTCATTGTTGGAGTGGGGCTCACCCAAACAGTCCGGCCCATATAGCTTCTACGAATTCATCCAAATTTATTAAGGCGCTGCTTCGACGTAGGACAGAAGAACACTTAGTTAACAAGAAGTTGCCCCAATTCGGCATCAATGCCACCACATCATACAGACGAGGACGATTACAACCCACCTCCACCGTCTGCAATTCATTTAATGCGTTACAGGGTTGTTCACTTGACCACTAAGCTTCCCTAGCCGCACAGAAAGTATTTAATGATGCAAGGGCTTATCCCAACTGCCCAATAGTTTGGAGAGCACGCATAGTGACAATAATATCCTAGTCAAGGGTCTACATGCTATGGTTATAGCTTATCATTATTGAATTGACTGATCTGCCACATCACATGAGCCAATTTGGCTATAAATATGATCATAAGCACGCCAGGCTCAGGGTCGAATTCTTTCAATCTCTCTCTAGAACTCTTAAGCTTTTGATCATATTGTTTCTTAAATCCAAGAATTCAAAACCTCTCTTGTTATCTCTACTCTACTAAAATCAATAAACATTGTGTTAATCTCACTAGATACAGTCATGTTCTAACTATCAAAGGTGGATGCATTAAATGTAATAGTTTATTATTGATAAAGATCAAATGTGATAGTTGAAGAAGCCGAATGATAAATTAGGGAACTGTGATTGATTAGGTAACGGTTATACTAACGACTTTTGCGATAGTAGGTAGTTAATTTCAACACATAAAAAGGAACAACAATGTTTTGTAATGTTAATTCTTTGTCTGCCACAAACCTTATGAAATCTTAACTAATTCATTTTATCTTTATGACTTAAAAGAGTCAAAAGCCTAATTACGATCGTAACGAAATCCCGATTTGGTATTGTTTTTATCATTTTAAGTTGGTCATATTTTCCACTTAACAATGCAAAACTATTGGTCATTTTTTCCACATAAGTTGGTCATTTTTCCACTTAACAATGCAAAAAAATTATAGTACATTGTCTACATGAATTTATAGTTTTCAACTCTCTCCTTTTGCAGTTTTATTAATTAATTGTAAAAAAACTATTTGGAGTGTTCTCATTTTTCTAGCTAAAAGTGTACCCGATTTATTTTACCAAAAAAAAAGTGTAGACAATGTACTATATTTTTTTTCAGTATATATAAATTCGGTAGCATGTAATTTAATTTCAAATATATTTGAAAATTTAGTAGTCAACTATTAAGTGATTGTTTTTTATATAGAGCACAATCTTAAAATATTAAACTCATCTCACATATATAAAAGTTTGTCATATATTTACATATTAAATGTCTTATATATTAAAATGAGAGATTATTTTGGACATGTTATAACTATATGATAAAAATAACATAAAGTTCATAACAACCTTTAAAATTATGATGAACGTAGGTTTCATTACAAAATTTTATAGAAAAATTAAAAATTAATAAATATTATTAAAAATAACTTTTAAAAAGTTAGAATTTAGTTAAAATATATATATCGGTTACAAATTCGGATCTGGTTCGAGTTTTTGGATACATATTAGGACACATTCTGGTATTTTGTTGGGTTCGGTTCATCTAATTTGTTATTTTAGTTATTTTGATTTAAGACTTATTCGAATATTTTTATTTTTTGGATCGAGTTCGGCTTTGAGAATTTTATATAAAAATTCAACAAAAAAACTCTAAAATTTGGTTCTACTTCGGGTTTGGTTCGATTTTTCAAATACATAGATTTAGGATCCATTGAGGTATTCTATGGGATCCGGTTCATGTTCTTTTCTCTAATTCGGGTTGATTTTAGTTCAGTTTTGAGCCTCTAAAACAAATATTTCAAAATCAATATTCAAAATATCAACACGGATCCAAAACCAAATGCACACTAGTTGAAAAAACAATCAAATTTTATGCTATAGTGTGGGTATAATCCTAGTCTTATATATTAAAGTGGGATACACTTTTCTTTTGGCCGTGTTATAAACTATATGATAAAATTAACCTAAGATTCATAACAACTCTAAAAATTAGGATTAAGATGATTTTTATTACATATATATATATATATATTTCAAAATTTTAAAAAACTCTAAAAGTGCTAAAATTTAATAAATTATGTCGGTTACAAATTCGGTTATTGATTCGGTTCTGGTTTGGATTAAGGTTTGATTTTTTGGGTAAATAGATTTAGGACATATTTTGGTGTTTTGTCAGGCTCGGTTCATTTAATCCGGCATTCTGATTATTTAGATTTTAGACTTATTCAAATCTTTTTATTTCTCGGATAGAGTTTGGTCGGTATAGATCGAGTTGGGATTTCAGGTTTTTTATTTAAAAATATAAAGTAAACTTAAAATCAATATAAAAAAACACTGATAAGTTAAAATTTGGTTCTTGAATTGGTTTCAGTTCGAGTTCGGGTTCAATTTTTTGGGTACAAAGATTTATGATCTATTAGGGTATTTTGTCGGTTCGATTCTTTTAATTCGGATCAATTTTGGTTTGAGTTTCAAGCCTCTAAACAATATTTCGAGAAAAACATTCCAAAATATCAGGTCTAACAACCAAAATAAACAATTTTAAAAAACAAAAAAATGAACCCGTCGGTATAATCCTATGTTATAACGTCGGTATAATCCTAATCTAGAATTGAAAGAACCAAAATATTTGACACCTTATTAATAAAGATTTTACATCATCCAAACAAGTTTATAGTTGGCTAACACAAAATACTTTGAATTCCAAGGGGGAAGCAAAACCCAAACAAATATTACGTTATAAATCTAGATTATTATCTGTTAGATTTTCTTTTATAGTTTTCTAAAAATATGAACCCAAGATTTTGTAAATGTTTAGCACAAAAATACTACTAAATTACAACCGTGACAATTGTTAAATGAAAGATTAAACAAACAATGATTCCTTTATTTTCGGAACTCACTTGTAAAATCATATGGGAATGGGATCTTTGTTGAATGTAAATGTAAATAGTGGGAGGTTAGAGAATCTGCATGCGCATTGTAACCATCCATGTCACTTCGTGAAAGTAAAGATTATAGGATCGTGCATCATGATCGATATTCATAATTTTAACAAAAAGGTTCTTAAAATATTGTTAAGTTAATCCCATTATATAAATGAAACGTTCAAATTTGATGGACGTATTAGTCAAAGTCTCTGTATTAAATAAACTTTTGCATCTTGTCAAAATCTATATATTAGTATTAATTATCTACTCGACAAAGAAACTTCTCTGACATAATTATTATGAATTCAACACAGACGTTGTTCATTCATTAGATCATTGTTTTCTAACTCTCTTCGCTTATGATTACNACGTTTGTCTGACGACATCTTCTCAATACTATTATGGTTTTAAATGGTACACAGGACAAATACAGATCTTTGCAGTCTAGTTCACTTGCGCTAAACATTTCTATTCACACTTAAAAATGCAGTTTATAAAATAATATTAAAATAATAAATATAAAATAAAAATGCAATTTATTATTTTTTAAAATAATAAATATTGTACTGCAAATCAAATAAAAGAGAAAAAGATGATATACACTCCTCACTTTCCTTTCACCTGCATCTTCATTATTTTATTATATTTTTCATTTTGTTATTGCTTTTTTCTTTTCTTAACATTTGTAATAGCCATAAATGAGAACCAAAGTAATCAGTTTGAAGCTTGAATCTTTTTCTTATTTATATATCTTAATAATTAGATATTTATACTTATTTTGATAAGAAAATATATACACAATTATATTATTTATGTTATTTATTAATTATTATTTTGTTTGGTCTCGTATTGATTCCATTCAAGTTCATATCAAAAATTTAAAGAATTAAAAATGATCCAAATATCAAAATATCTGAAAATATTTGGATCAAATTTAAAGGACTCAGAATTACCCATATATCCAAATATCCGAAAAGACTTGGTTCTGATCTGGGTTTGGATATGATTCTTCGGACTCAAAAATTTAGTACTCGTTTGGTTATTTAGGCGGTTTATGTTCGGATTCAAATCTTCTGCTTTGGGTTTGATTCTAGTTATAATAACAAAAATAAATATACTAAACTTTGGATGGCAAACATGAAATAAAATATTAAAATTTTATTATAAAAAATCAATATTAGTTTTTATTTTATATGGTTTGTGTGATTTGTATTTGATCAGCATGATTTGCATTTTTTGATATGTATTCACTATTCAAAACCTATATATTGATTTATTATCAATTTTTTGAGATAGTTAATATAAAAATAAAATCACATTTTAAAAACATAAAAGTATGAAACAAATGTACATTATTTAGCAACAAAATTATTGATAAGTATGTGATGTGATATTCTACTAATTTGAGTTATTTACTTATTTTATTGTTGGTTATTGAGTAGAAAACTAACACATTTAAAATATTTATATACTTTTAATAATACATCAAAATTTTGAAACTATTGACTATTTTTGTTTCGACTCGGTTCGATTCCATTCGAGTTTGGATCCAAATTTAAAAATTTTAAATTATTCAAATACTCAAATATCCGAAAAATATCTTAAAACATTAAAAAATACTTAAAGCATAGTTGAATACCCAAATATTTAAAAATATCTAAAATTACGAAAATAATATTCCTAACATACTATAAAATTGAGTTTCTGGGTATTTGTTTGGTTTTTAGTTCATATTCGGGTTCGAATCTGATAATAAAATAAAATGATAGATACAAAATTATAAAAAAGAATCTTATAATAAAATAATAATATAAATATGATATATATGATATGCATGATCTGTATTTTTTGATCTGCGTTCACCATTCGAAACCTATGTTATGACATTATTTCTAGACATATTCCGACCAATCTTAATCAGCATGTCATACATAAGTTTAACATTGGTTTATGAATAGAATCACAACCTAAGTTAAATGTTTTATTTACTTTTGAAGTTCCAATAGTTTAAAACTAAAGAGATTTACCAGTTGCCAACATTATTAGTGCAAGTAAAATTATCATTTCTACTTTACTTTTGAGTTTAGGAGTTCAATTCATCTCTCGCCAATGAAAAAAAAATTTGATTAAAACGTTTAATGGGCTTTATTGTATATTGAAAAGAAAAAAAAAACTGAAGAAGAATGATTACTGGTTTAGCATATCTTGAATGATTTGGTAAAACTAAACACGTGATTAAAACTTGAAATCCAATTATTTAGAACAAAAATTTATTTTGCGTGATCCGTGTGACCATATTTCCTTCTAATGTGAACACAGTAAGTCAAACTTATCTCATTTGATACAAAATTGTTCTATGTTCGAAATTGTTTAATTTGGGGCCATCTATTTAAAAAAGAAATCTCGAATAACATATAGGAAATCAAACTGAAATCTCACGAAAAATTTGATAACTAATGATTTGAATTAGTTTTGGAACTAATTTTAGATAATTATTTTTTCTTTTCTATTTTTTTTTGTTAATATTGGACTACAATCAACAAACTCATTAGCCAAATTCGTACATAATATAAATAGTATGACTCGATTTTTAGATATGCAAATATATCTGCTTTTACTGGACTTACCAACTACCACTAGACTAAAGGTCACCTGCTATTAGATTACTATTTTTTCTTTAAATTAAGTTTATATTATTTAGTACATAATTTAAACAATCTAATTTAAATCATTGGCTATTCGATTAATGATACTAATTTCAAAATAGAGTTAGTGAAAATCAAAATGGTAGTGAAATTTGAAAAAATACTTCTTGGCATATTTAGTTATCAGATTTCTTTGCGAAAAAGGTTTTTAGTTATCAAATATTAGCAGTTGAGCCGAGCCGCTAACATATCTAAAAGCTCAATTGGAGGTGATTTAATTTATATTGTCTCAATCGGAGGAAATAGTAATTATAGTTTAATATGATATGATATGTTCCTAACAATAGTTTTAAAATTTTATAATTTTAAAAAATCAAAGATCAATAGTCTTATTTTTTTGTGGTTAAAGAGAAACTAATATAGCTACATTGGTATAATGGACCTATTAGAGTAAAAGAAAGTGCACCCATATATTTGGTTGGTAGTTGAAGACTTAAAGAGGCTTCATCAATTGCCTCAAGTGACATTTTTCAATTTTTCTTAGATCTATACTATTAATTTGCAAGTCTGCATATAATGACATTATATGGTATAAACATGGTGGGTGTTTCAAATCTGACCAGAACTAATACATGCATGCAATAGGCATTAAATGTCCCAGCAAATAACAAATATCCCAATATAGAATCCAATAGCCTTTGTGTGAGACTCTTATGAGATTGATAGTTTGATCGCGGGTCCTAACTCAAAAATGCTAAATTTGGATTGTGTTAAGTTTGGCCATGGGTAAACCAATATTTAATCAGATTGCATTTCACTTTATACTTAGTCAAAATTTATGTGCGGTCTGTTTGATATGTCAAAAATTAATGCATAAACTTAATAAAAGGAGTTCCAAACACAATGATCATTTGCTAATATACTATTACAAGGTAAATTAGACCAAGAAATCCAGTCTTATTCCATCCTTCATCTATCTCGCTTTGGTCTCGCACCTATTTTAGCCACTTTCATGGACATCATGTAACTCATCACCTACAATCACGTAGATTGCATAAGCACAAATATGCTTAGTGAATTGGTCATTTCGTCTCACCGACCAAACTAGAAATTTCAATCAAACAGTCAATTTAATTGAGTCAGAGAACAAAATAGATTATGTCATGCACATAGTTCTTCAAGATCTACCACTTAGCTTAGCCTAAGTCGACAATCAAGTACAAAAATCAGTAATCAATCAGTCAATATGTACAGACAAGCAATCAATCCTAACATGTCTAGACTCAATCAAATCTATGCCCAATAACGAACCTATAAAGACCCACGATCATGAATTCACATTTGCCTAAGCAATCCGTGACACCTCTTGTCGCGGTTAATCGATTCCGATTGCGCCGAACTCGCCAAAAACCAATCACAATCAATCCTTTCTCGGTAAAACACATAGTAACCCGATCTCGATTTGCCTCTTAGCCTTTGAAAACTCTTTTGTTCTTTCCTTAAAGATTTTTCGCATTATAGGTTAAAAACAGTGGATTTTGGCTAGTATTTATAAGGATTGGAGAATAGAAATCAGCAACAAACTGAGAATATCACAAGAAGGTGGAGGTGAAAAATATTTGGGCATTCTAGAGAGTTATTCTAGTTCAAAAATTAATTCTTTGTGTTACATTGCAGATTGTGCGAATGATATGATTTCTGGATGGCAAACTAGATATATCTCAAACGATGGGAAATAAACTCTTTTACAGGCAGTTGCTCTTGCTCTCCCTACTTATACAATGTAGTGTCTCAAACTTCCAAAGAATCTATGTAAGCAACTAATAGCAGCAATGGCAAAGTTTTGGTGGCAAAACAGTTTGGAGTCAAAAGGAATACATTGGAAGTCTTGGAAGAGTTAAAAGAGACAGAGGTATTGGATCAAGGACCCTAGAAGCGTTCAACACAGCCTTTCTTTGTAAGTAGTTGTGGAGAATGGAAAGCAAACCTGATTCTTTAGTCTCAAAAGTTTTCAAAGGAAGATACTTTAAGAGGAAGTGCATACTCTCTACTAATCGGGGTTCGAGACCGTCCTTTGCTTGGTAATGTCTACATAAAGCGCAAGAACTCATTGAGTTTAGAGCTAGGTCGGTCATTGGAAATGGAGATAACATCTTGGTTTGGAAAGATTGTTGGATTGAAAGGAAGCCTGCAAGAAGTCCTAAACCAAAAGGAAGTGGTTACAGCTATTCACCCATGCTTGCAGGAAAATCTGAAAGTGTGTGATCTTTTGGAACCAAGTAGAAGAGAGTAGAGACATGACCTAGTTCAACAAATTTTCCCAGTATAAGAAGTTCCGAAAAATTAAGACCAGGTGGACTTTCTTCAAATGATATCTATGCTTGGGACTTCACAAATACATGAGTTTACACCTCAAACTCTGGATACTAGGTTTGTAAAAACTACCTAGAATCCCTGAACCATGAAAAGGAAGTCCTACAACCCAATTTGAACCCAATTTGTGATCAGATTTGGCAACTGAAAATAAACTTAAAGATAAAGTCTTTCCTTTGGAAATGTGTGAATAATTTTGTTGAAGTGGCAGGAAATCTTAAAAGGAAACACATGGCATTGCAAGGAGTATGTGGCAGATGTCGAAATGAGGAGGAGTCAATTAATCACACGCTCTTCACATGCTTTTTTGCTTGCCTCTGCTCGGGGATATCTCCAATTTCAACACCAATGAATGGTCAGATGTTTGATTTGTTTTATACAAATTTTATAGGTTGCTGAAATGTGATTTTTCCTTCCGTGATTGTAAGGATAATCAAACACTAGGTCCTTGGATCTTATGGAGATTGTGGAAAGCCCAAAATCCTTTGTGTTTAAAATTTTTGAAATTGATGCTCAAGACTTAATACAGAGCTAAATTTAATGCAAAAGAAGAGGAACATGGTGGAAAATCAGAGAAATACAATTAAGAGCTCTACTCTCTAGCCTATGAATGGTAGATGGATTGCACCTACCATCGACACTCTTAAGTGCAATGTTGATGGAGCTTGGCCGAAAAGTAGAGATATTTGTGGAACTGGATGGATCCTTCATGATCACCAAGGAGAGGTTAAATGGTTTGGATCACGTGCTCAACCCCGTACAAGAACATGCATTGAAGTGGAGGGTGAAGCTCTAAGATGGACAATGCTAATTATAAGACGACTGGGCTATAGAAAAGTATTGTTTGAATCGGACTCTAAGGAACTGATTGATGGAGTGCATGAAAAAGATAATTGGCCTATGTTGAATCCCTTAATTGAAGATATTATTGGTTTAGCTAATGAGGGAGGGAAGGATATATCAATCAGTTTCCTTGGACGAGAGGGTAATAAGGCAGTTGATCGAGTAGCTAAAAATTATATGACCTTAGGATCATATGAACCAATGTTGTACTCGATTGTGTTAGAGTGTCTAAGATCGTTTACTATTCACGATAAACAGTGTTAATGCATTCTTGGTGAAATGAATATGTTGTCTTGAGAAAAGATAGAAAAAATTGGCATGTATTCTTGTAGTGTTTCCAAATTTGAGCTATCTTGAGATCTTCCCTGAAAAACACCATCTAGATCCGGTAATTCTATTTTCACTGTTCCAAAAGTTCTATCAGAAGAGAACAAGATTTTTTAAAGAACATAAAAGAACCATTAAAAATTGATTTATCTTTTAATTATCAAAAATTGTCATATTTGTAAACAATAAATTACATATTCTTAACAAAACTTATTTTGGTGAGGGAAAGTGTAATTTTAGTTTTCTAAAAGAAAAGTGAAGGGAGCCAAATTACTCTAAGTCTGGTAATCAGGATGATCTAGCTAATGACTCAGGTACCATGATTTGATTCTTTTCCATTACACTAGTAGATTAAAAAAGGATTTTAGAATGTGGACTTTAGACTATGAATTGGAAATTTTTGATCTAATTGTTGAAAAAAAAAGTAGATTTAAGTCTTTAATGTCATGGAAAATTACTTAATATTGTATTACTTTTTGTGATTAAATTTTTTTAAAAGGAAAAAATTCACTTGATTTGTGAACAAAAATCTAAATTTAAATTGTTTTAGAAGTCATTTGGGTACACAATATTTATTAACAGATGAAAGTTTACAATCCAGAATACTAATGTATATGTTTTGAGTAATTTAATTACTATAACAACTATGAAAGGTGCGACTCAAGGTGCGATCGTAGGGAAAACATGATGAGAATATGGTGGAATTGAAAGACAAGACTCCGCCACTTAATGATCCTCCTGATAAGGTTTCCTCTTGGGCGGCAAAAGTTTGGGATTTGAGTGTGGGAGGTTTGTTCGCACAAGAAAATTTCATTGAAGATGATTTTATCACGGAAAGGGTTAAGATTACATATCCGAATAGAGAAGAAGGAGAAGCAGTAGTTTCCATTTAGCCATTTGTGTTTGAAGAGATGGATAAGATATGGAGGAACCGTATGATTGTTGAAGTTCTTGGGAGTCATGTTCTAATTCTTGTCTTGCGGTGAAAACTTCTAGAAGTATGGAAACCTAAGGGAATGATGCATGTTATTGACCTTCCGCGACAACTTTTTATGGTTTGTTTTGATCTTGAAGATGACTATGAGGTGGTGATGTCTTGTGGTCCATCAAAGGTCTTTGGCAACTATCTACTCACCTAATTATGGTCCTCTGACTTTGATTCACGTAGAGATGATATTACCACAAATCCTGTATGGGTCTGACTTATAGATGTTCATGTTAACTTGTATCACAAAGCCTTGCTTCTAAGTATTGCTCAGGAGATTATACGTCTAATTCGCATGGATATGACAACCTCTAGCTTTGAGCGAGCAAAGTTTGCTAGAGTTTACGTGGAAATTAATCTGTGGAAGCCTCTAAAGGGTTCAATTATTGTCAATGATGAAAGATATTTCATCGATTATGAAGGCTTAAACACTATCTATTATGGATGTGGACTATACATGCATTCGATTAGATCCTATCCGAGTTCGAGCTTGTCGAGGATGACCCCTATACACACAGCCTCTCAGGTGCATCCTTCATTACCTATTGAAAAGCCAGTGGTGGATGATGGTTTTATAATGGTTAAGAGGTATAGCCGTAAGCTGAATACTCCGGGGACATTGACCTCCAACAGCTCTGCTACAAATAAGGAAAGTACTGAATGCAATTTGCTAGAGACCCCAAAAACTAGAGCTTTCAATAACATCCAAATTTCTAATAGATTTGGTAATTTAGAAAAGAAAAATGGTGCGTGCAAATCAAGTCAAATTCCTATGTCTTTGGATGCCAATAAAAAAAATATTTTTTTCTTTTACTCAGAAGGGTAGGGAAAATGGTGAGTCCATTAAGAAGGGAAATTGGGCCGGAATCATTCTGAATGGAGGAAAGGAGGCCCAAGGCTAGCTCTAAAGGAAATGATGCATGTGGAAGGAAGTACAAGTATTGCTAATAGGTCAAAAGTCTTGGTAAATAAGGGAAAGAATTCAAAGGGGATTTGGTCCATCAGAGGCCTGGTTTTTGGTCCATCTCAGGGACAAATTGAGTTATCCTCATTGGGTAATAGAATGCGTGTTGATTTAGAAACTATGTATCGAGATGGTGGAACTTTTGTTGGAAACAGGGATGGCAAAGCTTTTATCGCAGATAGTAGAAATCAACCACAACTTGCATTACCTTGCCCGACTGATAACAATCTTCCAATGGAGCAAGAAGTTTCAATGTCAGCTTCAGATGTACCTTCTCCTTTGGATAAGGACGTTGTTGATTCTCCGTCAAATGGAGTGACGAGAACAGACATAGTGGACTAATATCAGTCCCCTGTAATTCATATCATCTTCCAACACTGTCTTCTGATGAATTTCTTACTTTAGAATTGTCGGGGGGCAATAAACCCAATCTTTGGAGATCGATTAACTACATTTTAAAGAAGAATAATGATGATATTCTTGCTTTGTTCGAGACCATGCTGGTGGGGATAACGTTCGTCGTATGTGTCAAGGTCTGGGGTTTGACAATTTCTTTAAGGATGATGCACGAGGCTAAAGTGGAGGTTTATGGATTTTGTGGCATTCGGATGTTGGTTCGGTGAAAGTGATTGCTTATTCGGATAAGTATATTCAGGTTACTATTAGGGAAGGCGCAAGTATTGTGAATCTTATAGTAAATTATGTTGCTTCTTTAGCGAGCTGTAGAAGTGGACTTTGGGATCAATTGAGATGAATAATCCAAGCTGTGTGTGGTCTCCTTATTATTGAAAGTGATTTCAACACAATCATTCGCTTGGATGAGAGTTGGTGGCAACGGGAGGTTGTCGTCTGATTCAGTTGCGTTTAGTAATTGGATTAACCATTTGTCTCTCATTGACATGGGTTTTAAGGGGGACATATTTACATGGCAACGTAGACGATGGAACAATCCTATGTAGAAAAGAGATTGGATTGGGTGTTTTGTTGCCCTGAAACGAGATGAAAATGGCAAGATGCTTCAGTGAAACATCTTCTGACCACACCCCTCTGTATGTTCAATTCTCACCTGGTATTACTTGGGATCCAAGTCATAGACCATTTCAGTTTGAAGCAGCTTGGCTCAAATATGATGGGTTTATGGAACTAATGTCTCAGTCATGGAATTGTAGTATATCCATGCCGCAAGCTCTTGTTGGATTACAACAAAAACTCCGTAAATGGAATAAAGAGGTGTTCAGGAATGTGAACGCAACTAAGAATTAATCAATGCAAGAGATTGAGGACATGCAAACTCTGTTCTTAGCACACCCAGCTGATGATCTTATTGAATAAGATGTGAGACTAAACAGAGAATTTGAATCAGTTTTGGAACAAGAAAAATTAATTTGGTTCCAAAAATCTAAGAAGAAATAGATTGCATTAGGGGACCAAAATACCACCTTTTCCACATGTCCACCATGGTTCACCGGCGGTATAATCGCATGGAAATGTAACAAGATGAATTAGGTGATTGATCCTCAGACCCTGAAACT
Source organism: Lepidium aucheri (assembly GCA_900406435.1). Lineage (NCBI taxonomy): Eukaryota > Viridiplantae > Streptophyta > Magnoliopsida > Brassicales > Brassicaceae > Lepidium > Lepidium aucheri. The sequence goes on from OVBA01005180.1 coordinate 17,543, forward strand.
TTGGAAAATATTGTGAATTTTATAATTCCCTTTATTCTTCCCGTGATATTAACACATATGCTCCTCATTTGCCTTTGTCGGGCTTTGATGTGTTGTTACTGGATGAACGAATAGTCTTGAGAAGCCATTTTCACCAGAGGAAATTGAGTGTGCTGTTCCAATGATGGACAAATTTAAAGTGGTAGGTCCAGATGGCTACCAAAAAGTTTTCTACCAGGAATGTTGGGAGACGGTGGGATTTTTGGTGTGTCGATTTGTATTGGATTTTTTCAGTTTGGGAAAGTTAACTGAGGGAACAAATGATGTTTTTGTGGTCCTCATTCCTAAAGTCTTGAAACTGGAGTGTATGCCATAGTTCAGACTAATAAGCTTTATTCTGGGTCGTCTAAGTCTAAAATTGTACTTATAATTTTTGGAAGTTGTGCACTCTATGCAGAGAAAGAAAGTAGGAAAGGGCTGGATTTTACTTAAGCTGGACCTCGAGAAAGCATGTGATCAAGTGAGATGGATTTCCTGGAGGAGACTCTCACAGCTGCGTACTTTTCAGAATACTGGATTCGCTGGATCATGCAATCAGTTTTTTGTCCGTCAATGACTCTCCTTTGGAATGGTGAAAAGACTAAGCCTTTTAGACCAGCTAGAGGATTGCGTTAGGGTGATCCTCTCTCCCCATATTTATTTGTTCTCTGCTAGAACGCTTATGTCACCTGATTGATTTTGATGTTCCGGATAAGCAATGGAAACCAATAAATCTGTCCTACAGTGGTCCTTCCCTATCCCATGTGTACTTTGCGGATAATCCTATCTTGTTTGTTGAGGCATCGCTAGCACAGGTTCAGGTTATTCGAGGTGTATTGGAACGATTTTGTAATTCTTCATGGCAGAAGGTTAATCTTGAGAAATCAAAAAATTTCTTTTCAGCAAATTTTTCACGTGAGCTGGAGAAGTTAATTACTAATGCAAGTGGAATAAAAGCAATTCGTGATTAGGAAAAGACTTGGGGATCCCAGTAGAGAAACGAATTAATAAGGATACATTTGGTGATATACTTGAGAAAGTATCATCTCGACTTGGAGACTGAAAGAACAGCTGCTTAAGCCTTGTTGGCAGAGTGACTCTCACAAAAGTGGTGCTTAAATCAATCCATGTTCATTCAATGAGTGCTATTATCCTTTCGAGCAGTTTATTGAAGAAGTTGGATCAGATTTCATGTGCATTTGTATGAAGTGATTATGGTGAAAATAGAAAACAACACCTTGTTGCTTAGAAAATAGTTTGTTTACCTAAGAAAGAAGGAAATTTAGGTATTCGTTTAGCAAATTCAATGAACAAGGCCTTAGTAGCTAAGCTTGGGTGGTGGCTACTAAATGATCACATTAGTTTATGGGCTCGGCTGTTGAGAAAGAAATACAAGGTAACAGACATTTGTGATAATTCTTGGCTTCGCCTGCAAGGTTCTATATCTTTAACATGGCGCATTATTGTTAAGGTTATCAATGAAGTGGTACTTATTGGACTACATTGGATTCCAAATAATGGTAAAGGTATCATGTTCTGGTCTGATCGATGGTGGTTGGACAATCCACTTCAGGATAAATTGATCTCCAAACTCCCTGAGCACATGTTATCTTTGCACGCATGAGATTTATAGGTGTAAGCACAGGATGGTCAATGAATCTCATTGATCCTTAGCTCCGGAAACGTGTACATCTTCAGTTATGTCCTATGGTTTTGAAAATGATAACTAGAGGAGTTGATCGTATATCTTAGTTAGCCACCACAAATGGTGAATTCTTGATTACAACAGCTAATTTGTTATTAACGAAAAACATGTTTCCATGTCAAGACCAAAGCTGACTGTTTGATAGACTCTGGAAAAGCAAAGTCCTAGAGCATTTCAAAGTGTTCTTATGGCTCTGCTTTCATCAATCTATAATGTTCAATTCTAAATGGTTTCGGCGTCAATTGTCTGCATCAAGTCTCTGTTCAGTTTGGAAAAGTGGCGAGGAAACAATTATACATATCCTTAGAGACTCTCCGGCTATGCATAGTATTTGGGATCGAACTGTACCACAATGAAAAAAAAGGTGTTTCTTCTCATCTTTGATAATTGATTGGTTGTATTTGAACCTTGGTGATAATACATTTTTTGGAATGAGTGATTGGAGAACCTTTTTTGCTATGTTTGTTTGGTGGGCATGAAAATGAAGGTGTGAGAATGTTTTTGGTTCCAATGCTCGATGTAAAGATAGAGTGGGGTTCCTCAAACTATTGTTAGATGAGGTTATAAACGGTATATCAAACGCACTCCGTAGGAACAAGACAATCATCTTGTTTGATGCGGTTAATATTATGGAAACCACCGAAAGATGGATGGTTATAGATGGTGCATATCGTTGTAATCCAAGACTTGCTACTACGTGTGGAGTGCTACGAAATAGCAAAGGAGAATGGTGTGGGGGTTTCTCTCTCAACATAGGTATTTGTGTTCCACCTCTTGAAAAATTATGGGGAATGTATTATGGGCTAGTTATCGCGTGGGAGAAACAGATTCGACGTCTTGAGCTGGAGATTGATTTTGAGATTGTTTATGGTCTTTTATTGATAGAGGTGTGTGATACACATCTCTTGTCTTTCCTAGCACGACTAAGCTATAGCTTTCTATTGATAGACTGGATAGTCCATATACGATGCGTGTATAAGGACGCAAATCAATTGACAGACAGTTTGGCAAACTATGCTTTTTCATTATCCTCTAAGTTTCATTCATTTACTTCTATTTCTGATTCTTTGAGTACTTTTTTAGTTCAGGATAATTCTGAATCTACATACCCACAATAAAATTTGATGTAATTTTTTTAGTGTATTATTAATAAATTGGAAGCTAGGCTCCCATCTTTGCACCAAAAAAGAAATGTATATGTTTTGAGTTAAATTTCTGTGAAAAATTATAAAAATAAATAAAACAGATATCTTTATCGAATGGTTATATATTCACTTAACTATTTTCACGGGAATTTGATTATAAATGGTCATCGCATAGTTATATAGTTTGTACTATTAGAATGTGTCTTGTCGAAATATTTGACTACTTTGGCTATCCTTATCTAAATTTAAGTTATTTAATGTTAAAACAGAGAATTCAACAAAACAGATTACTGATCTACATACAGAACACTGTAAACACACGAAAAACTAGATTTATTCAAGTAGAACT
>OVBA01005181.1:0-20756 GCA_900406435.1 Lepidium aucheri
ATATATATTTGTAAATCATGTACAAATCTAACCAAGTGAATAATACAAATTCACTTATATATTTGTAAATCATGTACAAACCTAATCAAGTGAATAATACAAATTTACTAATTCTCCTTAGCCTCCATACTCTCACAATCTTTTCTCTCTATTATTCTATTCTCTTTGCTTATATTTATCTCTATTTCTACATGGTGTCAGAGTACTGATCCTAAAGTGTGTTATTCTCTTTTTCCTATTCTCTTAATGTTTCTGGAAAACTTAAAATCACAATAGAGAACTTGAAGGTGATTGCTCAGCCCATCATTCGCAAAGAAGACAATTATCTCCTTTGGTTTCAGACCACAAAGATTGCCCTTTGCAGCCGTGGCTCATATAATCAACACAAATAAGCTTGAACTGAACTAAGAAAGAGAAGAAGCTGCCATGAAAAATGCTGGAAAACATGCCGTGAAAGATGATGCAAAAGTCGCTGTGGAAAATGATGGAAAGTGGTTCCAAGAAGACTAGTTGATGCTCTCACTTCTTCAAAACTCTCTCGAGCATTAAATTTTCAACGCTTACTCTTATTGTGTAACGGCTAAAGACATGTGGGAGACTCTGGGCATATTTGTACACGTCTCCAACCTTCGTCATGTCTTTGAAGTTAAGCGTGTACTCAACAATCTGTCCCAGAATGAGAAGAGCTTCAAAAAAAGCTTTGGAGAATTCAGAAGTCTCTGGGGCGAGATTGAAGCACTTAGACAAGCAAAGACGAATCCGATTGTTATACAAGAAAGGAGAGAACAAGACCAAGTGTTCGAACTCCTTCTTACTCTCAACTCGGTGTTCAACGGACTCATGAGACATGTCCTTAGGACAGACCGCCTTCCATATCGTAACGATGTTTGTATACAGATTCAAAAGGAAGAAGGCTCTCTTGGTCTCTTTGAACAGAAAAGAAATCTCATCTTTTCAAAAAAAAAGCATATCTACGTGATGATAAAAAACATTTCTTTTGTCACTATTGGAAGAAGAAATGTCACACAAAGAAGAAGTATTGGGTACAATTTTACAACAATATGAATTAATAATAGATTTTTTTTGTCAATAAATAAAACAACCAGGTCTAAATTATAACATAAAATTCTATATTAGAGAATGGTTGATGCCAAAATCATAAGGTAATCATTCTAACTGTCATACTAAAAAAAATCGACAAGTAATAACAGATTTTGAAGTATTTATGATAACATAATTTATGATTTTGGAGTATAAATTAATTAAAAATAATAATTAGATTTGTAGAGTTAGCAGAAAATATATAATTATGTGATAACGCCACAAGTTTTTCCATTATCCGAGTTCCGTAGAAGTGGCTACATATTTTATTAGAAAAAATATTTTGACTCGGATCTATATATTATATTTTTAGACCATATCGTATCGAATTTTGGATTTTAAAAATTTTTACCTCTAAAAAAGTATTCAAATTATTGTTGTGAATTAGTTTAATATTTTTTTTTGGTTAAGTATACATTATATAATGTAAAGCAACATTACATGTAATATGGGAACTATAGTCCTTACCTTCTTTTCTCTCTCTAAAAAAGCGACTGAAAAGGCGATCGACTCTCTCTCTCCTCCTCCGTCCTCTTAGGGTTTTGGCCGGTGCTTTGCTGCCTAAACCAGATGCCGAAAAGGAAAAAAAAAAGCCCAAACCAATAATCAAAGCTCCGTCGCAGTTTTCGCGTGGCCATAAATCCTCTCAGATTTCTGGCAAGGCTCTCTCAGATGGTCAGGTCATCTCCCCTCTCTCTGGCTCGGTCTCTCCTGCGGAAAGCTTCACCTCAGCTCCGCCGACCTTTCCCTCTGTCTCTTCGGATTCACCCCCTCTGCTTCCTTTAGTTTCTGTGGAGGATCTCGATGGATCTGGAGTTCCTCGAGTCGAAGACTCTTCCGCTGTGATACCCACTCCAGTTCAGTGCAAAACCCTCTCTCCTCTTGTTTCTCAGGAGGAGCTTGCACCCACTCTTACCCAGGTTCCAGATCCCAGTACAAATGACACCCTAGCTCTGCCTCCTGTTGGTGATACCATCTCTGACCACCCAACGGTAAACCTCCAGCCTCAGCTTCAGCACAAAATCTCTTTCGCTAATGTGATGAAACCCAAGCCTCTACAGCGTATGGGTGAACCTTCCACCCATGTCTCGGGGGTTCCGTTTATCCTCATTCCAGACGAGAACATTGTCTCGGCGAAGGAGGAGTTTTAGGATTTCTTATACACCCAGTTCCATGGTCCTCCACCAGATATGGGTCATATCATTGGTGCGGTCAATGCGTTATCGGCAAAATCAGGGCCACGGATGGTGGCTTTCTGCTTAGAGTCACAAACCCGAAGATAAGAGCCATACTTCTTTCTCGAAATCTGTGGAATATAGCCGGCCATGGAATGTTTATTTCACAATGGTCTCCGGATTTCACACTAGCTGCTCTACCAATTACCAAGGCCCAAGTGTATGTTGAGTTTAGGGGAGTTCCATATCTACCCTTTAATTACGAGAGCTTGTGTAGACTGGCTTCTGCTATTGGTGAGCCTAAAGCCCTTCACCCGAATACTAAACGTAAAGCAAATTTTGAAGTGGCAAAAATCTTAGTCGAAGTTAATTTGTTAGCTGAGCTTCCAAACAAGTTGGTCTCGGGCTTCAGTAATGGAAAGGAGTTTGAGATAGCAGTGTCTTATCCTTGGTTGCCGTCTATTCGTAGGGAAGGGAAAGGGATAGCTAAACCCTCTATGACATTTCCCCAAAGGAGAAATGAAGGTAAGCACAGGCTTTCTCGATCTCGTCATTGGAGTAATAAAAAAAGGCAGAGCAGGGGCAGGTCGAAGGAGAGAAGACGACCACTCCCGCCAATGCCAAACCACACGGTTGAAGGGTCATTCCCTAATCCAATTGCAACTGCTTCTGAGTAAGTTGCTTCCGCTAATAGAGATAATAATAAGTCCGGTGTTTCCTCGAAGCTTCAGCATGATCCAGTACCCTTTCGGTTGAAAGGTGGTGAAGCAGTGAATACTCCTGTCGAGGATAGTACTATGCAGCTCATCTCTAAGGAAACTGCGGTAAAGTCGAATAGTTTTTACTTAGTCTGTCGGAAGTCTAGTAGCCGTAAGGCTACGAGAGCAACCTAACCTATCTTTTATCATGTTTTTTGGATGGAACGTTAGAGGTTTAAATAGCCTTAGTAGGCAGCGGATGACGAAGGAGTGGATATCTTACCACAAGCCGCTTTTTGGTGCTTTTTTGAAACTAAAGTGCAATCTGATAATGCAAGAAGGTTGTTGAATGCGATTCCCAAAGGTTGGAGAGTCTTTGGAAACTTTGAAAGTTCTAATTCTGCTCGGGTAGTGGTAGTGTGGGATCCTGCAGTTTTTGTTTTTGTTTATTTGGTTTCAGCTCAAATGATAACTTGTGGGGTGTTCATTCCAGCTTATAATCTTACCTTTACAGTCTCTTTTGTGTACGCTTATAATCGAGTAGATCAGTGCTCAGCCTTGTGGAATGATATTGTTTCTCTGCATTCTTTATCCCCGCTTAAGGATTTCCCGTCGGCTTTAATTGGTGATTTTCATCAAGTTTTACGGGCTTCTCATCACTCGGCTTATCCAGATCAGCCCATTGATATGAAGGGAGTAGAGGACTTTGAGTTAACTCTTCATGATGCTCATATTTTTGAGGCACCAGCAAAGGGTCCAGTTTTTACGTGGTGGAACAGGAGGGTTGAGGACCCTATTGCCAAGAGGATTGATCATGCTTTGATAAATGAGCATTGGGTTAGTTCATTTCCTGAGGCTTATGCAGAATTCATGGATCCGGGCCAATCAGACCATTCTCTATGTTTTTTTGTGATGCCCAACCTGTGTCGAAAACGGAAGAAACCATTCAGATTCTTTGAGCATGTTACTGATCACCCAAGCTTCTTAGAAAACCTTCCACAACAATGGAAAGCACACTCGATTGCAGGGTCTTCTCAGTTCAAGCTGTGTTGGTCTCTGAAACTTCTAAAACCTTGGTTACGTAGTATCAACAAGAATCACTTTAGTGGTATCTCCCAGCAGGTTAAAGAGAAAGAAGAGTTAACAAAGTCTCTGCAAAGCCAACTCCTCAATTCTCCTACTCAACAATTGGCTAGGGCTGAGTCGAAAACAAGAGGTGAATGGTTGAAACTTCTTACAGCTGAGGAGAAGTTCTATAACCAGCGCTCCCAGATTTGTTGGCTGAACCTTGGAGATCGAAATACATCCTTTTTTCACAAAGTGACAACTGAGAGAAACTCGAACAACCATATCTACTTCTTAAGGGATAAAGTAGGGAACAAGATAGCAGATTTGGAAGATATGAAGTCTCTTGCTGAAGAGTATTTTCGTTCTGTTCTAGGCTCTACAGACATGACTTCTTCACCAATTACTGTTGAAGAGCTACAAGAAATGCTTCCTTTTAGATGTTCACCTGATGCCATTTTGTTGCTATCTCTCCCGGTGTCTGAGGCAGAGGTTATATCAGTCTTGTTTGCTATGCCACGTTGTAAATCGTCGGGGCCTGATGGATTTCTAGTCGAGTTCTTCAGGTCTACATGGTCTATTGTTGGCCCAGATTTCATTGCAACTATTCAAGAATTTTTTAAGTTTGGTCGGTTATTGAAGGACCTAAATAACACTGCAATTTGCCTTATTCCTAAGTCACCGGAAGCTTGTAAGCTCTCAGATTATCGTCCAATAAGCTGCTGCAATCTAGCATACAAAGTCATCACTAAGATCCGAGCAAACAGACTTAAGCCGGTTTTACTCAAGGCTATCTCTCCAAACCAAACCGCATTCATGAAAGGTAGGAGCCTTGGGGAAAATGTCTTACTAGCCTCTGAAATAATTAGGGATTACAATAAGGTTTCATCTCCCAAGAGCGCGACGTTAAAGGTAGATATATGAAAAGCTTTTGATACAGTTTGTTGGGATCTTATTCTAAAGCTGATGGTTGCTCAAAACTTTCCGCCCATCTTCATTAATTGGATAAAGGAGTGTATAACAAGCCCGAGATTCTCCATTCTCATAAATGGGGAATTGGCAGGGTTTTTTCCAGGAAAAAAAGGACTGCGACAAGGTGATGCAATCTCCCCTTATCTCTTTATAATGCTGATGGAATTACTATCTCGAATGCTGGATAAAAGCCAAGAACTTAGCAGACTCACGACTCATTCTAAATGCTCAATCCCAAGACTTTCTCACCTTGTTTTTGCTGATGATCTGCTGGTGTTTTCGGATGGTTCGGTTCCTTCGTTAACAGGAATTGCTTCTATTCTTCAAGAATTTCACCGGATTTCGGGTCTAGATATGAACCCGGCTAAGTCTGAGCTGTTTCTTGCTGGCTTCTCTGATATGGCTGCCGCCGAGGCCGCAGGTCAGTTGGGAATCCCTCTAGGAACTTTTTCCACCCGCTATCTTGGGCTGCCCCTTTAACCTACGAAGCTCAACCTAGCCTCCTTGCAACCATTCTTGGAAATAATTTCTAAAAGACTTCACTCTTGGACTACGAAATACTTGTCTTATGCAGGTAAGATATGGTTGATTGCATCAGTAATTTATGGCAAGGTCATTTTCTGGTCACAAGTTTTTCTGCTCCCCAAAGGCTTCTATGCAAAAGTGGATTCCCTATGTTCCGCTTTTCTATGGCAGAATGACATAGGACCAGCCAGAGGTGCAAGAGTCGCCTGGAAAGATCTTTGTATGCCAAAGGGTGAAGGTGGTGTAGGGTTGAGAAACTTGGAGGAATTTTGTTCTGTCTTCAGATTGAAATTAGTGTGGAAAATGTTTTGTAAAGACAAGTCTCTCTGGGTTGACTGGTTAGACCACAACGTGTTCGGTCGCAAAACATATTGGTTGATGGAGCCTTCCCCCTGTATCTCGTGGAATGTTAGGAAACTGCTGGATCTACGAGGTACCATTAGGAACAATATGATATGTGAACTACATGATGGTTCTAAAGCTTTGTTTTGGTATGATTGCTGGACTCCATTCGGTCCGCTATTGGAATATTTTGGTGACTTGGGCCCAAGAGAGTTAAGGGTTCGGAGGGAAGCAAAGGTTGCTGATGCTGTACAATCGGGTTACTGGGCTTTGCCTCCGGCCAGATCTCCTCAAGCTGAAGCACTTCAGGTATTTCTTTCCCAGATTACTCCTCCGACTCAAGGAGTGGGTCAAGATGTCTTTCTTTGGAAGCACTCCACTGGTCAATACACTACCACTTTCAGTACCAAAGACACCTGGAACCTCCTTAGAGCTGTTAAGCCTCCGGTAAACTGGTTTAAATGTGTCTGGTTCAAAGGGAGTGTCCCTAGATTCTCTTTCATTCACTGGCTAGCTATGCTCGGTCGTTTGCCAACAAGGGACAAACTTAATTCATGGGGTTTAACTGTTTCGAGTCAATGTGTGCTTTGTAATGTTATGGATGAGTCCCACCAACATCTGTTCTTTGAGTGTGGTTTTTCTAGAGAGGTCTGGGTTTCAATGGTGGCATGTGTGGCTCTTCATCCGCCAATTCCATTGCAGGGACTGAGTCAATGGGCACCTCAGGTTCAATCTACACCACGGCAATATGCGAGTATCATTATCAGACTGCTTCAACAAACATCTATCTACCATCTCTGGGCTGAAAGAAACAAAAGCATCTTCTCACAAGAATCACGAACCCCTTCTCTGCTAAAGCTTGAAATTGACGAACGATCCGGCATCGTCTACTATCCATCCCGAGGAAAGACTTGCATTCACCTATCTCCCTTCTTGGTTTTTATTTCGGTTGCATTCCTCATGTTATATAATCTAGGAATTTTCTTGCTAATGTTCCATCTCTCTCTATAAGAGAGCTCATTCTTTTGTATTAAACTCTAATGGTTCCCACCCCTTTTGGTATAAATATTAACATTAAAACCAAAAAAAAATGTAATATGCATTAACAATGTAATTTACTAAAATTTCCCAATATTCTTAAACATATTCTAAAATGCCAATTCAAATCAAACTTTATTATATACTTTTAAATAATATACAATTATTTAAATTTTACACCTCATAAATATATGTAACGTATAAATTTAAATATATCAAAAATACCATATAAAGGAAAAAAGTCTGTTAATTTTATTTTTAAGTTCATGAACCGTTTGAGAATAAATATGTAATGAAACTTAATTTATTATAATATTATCTTAAAAAATAAAAGCCACGTATAATCTTTCTCAGCCGTCGGATCCATAATAAAAAGAAACAATATGTGCATATTTAGGTAGTAGTATTAATTTTTTTTAAAATAAAGCCTTTATATATAATGTATATAAAATCAACTTAATTTTTGTCTTCTAATTAATTAGCTTTGGTAATAAGTGAAATAAAGGACCAATGAGAGAAGAGCAGTGGGGTAAGTTTGACTGGCCACATAGCCAATGAAAGAAGCCAATGAGAAATTGATATAGCAACCTCGTAAGAACCGCCTCCATTGCCATTTGTATCATCTCTCTATAAAACCACTTCATAATTCAACTTCTCTTTGCATGCAACAAATCACTCACATCATTATTAAATAAAGAACCCCCAAAAAAAAGACGGCAGAGACACAATGGAACGTGGAGCTCCATTCTCTCACTATCAGCATCCCAAATCCAACTCTGGTAATCAATTTAACTGTCTTCTTATGTTTGTACGTGTCTCTATGTTTTATGTTTTTCATGTCTTTTCGACAAAGATTTTGAGGTTTTGTTTTTTTGCCTTATAGAACCAATTTGTGAATGTTTTGGGAATTACTCAGAGAACAAGGTTATGTGTGTATGTATATGCATGCATGCATGAGTTTGATCATATCATCTAGTGTATATATAAGTTAGTATACGTGTTTGACTCAATGTTTTGATTCAAATACTTTCATCGTATTTACTCTTTGTTTGTGTTCATTAAATATACTCGATGCATGCACGAGGAGTTTTCTTAAAAGCTTCCATTCAAATATCAGATTTTCCAAATTGTAAATTGAGACTGGGCTTTAGAAGTGTACTCAAAATTCAACTGTTTTATTTTAATTTAGCAGAAACTCTTAAATGATTTTTTGTCTATTAGTACTTTTTCTCTGTAACCGTTTATATCTTCTTCTTTTTTTTCCGTTACAAAACGAAATTCTCGTTTCTCCATCACTATTATTCATTTAAAGTCATCTTTTTTTTGGTCGGATTCATTTAAAGTCATCTAGTGCACATTATATTACACTTCTTCAATAAACATTAAATTCTGTTTACAGAATTTCAAAGATTAGTCTGAGTTTCAGTTTTAAAAAGTTTACTTGAATAAAATATTTTGAAATTGTATGAGACTGAGTTTATATGTTTCACTTTAGGTTATTTCGGTTGAAACGATCATAACCATAAGCAACTACAACCTATTTTATCCAAATGTTTGAGTTCTATTTTTTATAGCAGATCCGTTAACACTAAAATATTTGTTCTCAAACAAAATTTTTAATATTCTAAGCCTATAAATATTTTGGTGAACTAGTTAATGTGTTGAAAATAATAAAGCTACAAATTTTTACGATAAATAAATTGGGAATATGCGTTATATTAAGTTATTAACATCAAATTTAAGTATTTCGAGAAGACGAAAAGATCCCTCTTGACTTTAAATTTTTATATTATAAATAAATCATAACGGCAGGAATCTGGACAGTATTAAAAAAAGTAGACCCCACAATCTCATCTCGTATATAATTGGTCCCTTGTTGATAAAATGGACAGGATTGAATTTGGACCAACACAATAACACTAACCCAACAGTGACCAGCTCAGTCGTCGACAGCAGCAATGTGGACACGAACAAGACCACCATTGGCCAGCCACAATGTATGGCTCGTGAACAAGACCAATACATGCCAATCGCAAATGTCATAAGGATCATGCGTCGAAACTTACCACCACATGCCAAAATCTCTGATGATGCCAAAGAAACGATTCAGGAATGTGTCTCTGAGTACATTAGCTTCGTGACTGGCGAAGCCAATGAGCGTTGCCAGCGTGAGCAACGTAAGACCATAACTGCTGATGATATTCTTTGGGCTATGACCAAGCTTGGCTTTGATAACTATGTGGATCCCTTAACCGTGTTCATTAACCGGTACCGTGAGTTTGAGACAGATCGTGGGTGTGCACTCAGAGGTGGTGAGCCGACGACGTTTAGACCGGTCTATGGAGGAAATGGTACTGGGTTTCAAGGCCCATCGCATGGCCCAACTCATGGTGGCGGGCTTCCTCCTCCGGGTCCTTATGGTTATGGTATGTTGGATCAATCCATGGTTATGGGTGGTGGTCGGTACTTCCAAACTGGGTCGGGTCAGGATGAATCCGGTTCTGGTGGTGGGTCTTCGTCTTCTTTGAACGGAATGCCGGCTTATGACCCATATGGCCAGTATAAGTGAAGCTGGAATTATACATCTTTCTCTGCATATCTATCTATTCGAAACATGTTTTCTGGAAAGATATTTTATTAATATGTCTTAAGAAATATTTCTGTTGAATTTCAAACTTTCAAATTAAGTATTACTGGATTAATCTATATGCAAAACTACATTATTTAGTTTTGTAACTTAAAAGCTGTCATTTTTAAAACTGAACTAAAATTGTAGGAACTAGAAATTAAACTAAACAAGTAGCACATATGTCAAATCAAAACTAAAATTGTAGGAACTAGAAATCAAACTAAACAACTAGCACATATGTCAAATCAAGTAGATTTTAAGAGCATCTACATTGGGAATATCACATGAATATCACACTAATAAAATAATATAAAGTAATTAAAAATATTAAATTTGTTGTACATTCTTGGGTGGGTGTCTCATTTGAGAAACTATGAGTTCTTGGTGAGAGACTTCAAAAGTGAACACATGTTACTATTTGATTTGTTACAGTTTTGTGAAATAATTATAATTTATTATTGCAAATAAATAATTTATATATTATTATTTTGAAACTTAGATTTGTTATCAAAAATAAAATTAGACATCTATCAAGTTCCATTATTTATAACTTTTTTGAAAAAATGTATATTTAATTCTATTACTAATTATAGTTAGAATACAAGAAATAAAATAAAATAATTTAACTGAAAAAAATTGTGAAGAGACGATCTACTCAGATGCTCAATTTCGACGTGGATTTAGAATAAACAAGCCGTTGTTCATGCATATTGTCATACGTATGATGTCATATGGTTGTGCTGGTGATACTGTGGACAAATATCTTCACATTGGTGAAAGCACTGCGAAGTTATACTTGGAAAATTTTGTATATGGAATTACATACTCCCTCTATTTCTAAAAAATTGATGTTACAAAAAATTACATATATTAAGAAAAATATTTAATAATCAATTATAAATGTATAGTTTTTTGCATTGCACAATTTTTCATAAGCTTACACACCATAGTAATTCAGAAAATTCGATTAATTTTTTTGAAACTTGTAATGCATAGTTGTTAATTGATTAAATTTGCATAGAAAACTTTAAAAAATCAAATTTTAAGAAATGTCAATCTTCATTTTCATAAGATTTATCTAAGATAGATTGGACGATGCCCTTATTTCTAACACCTCTCCAAGACCATGAGTTACCAAGTTTTGGAAAATCAATAAGGCCACAGTTTTGTGACATACAGTTAAAAGACACAAAGGTGTTTACATATCTCATAGAACCTCTTTGTTTTTCATGATTACGAGATTGTTCATTAAAGTTTCCTATTACTAACCGTGGGGATTTACGAGGAATTCTCATTTGCGTTCGTCGTTCCCATATATAATCTTTTTTACACCGATTAGGTTCTCCATACATAAAAGTAATATCAATTTTTTGTCCCTTAAGATCTAAGGATACGTTAATCATATTTTTATCTTTGTGGTTAATTGTCACATTGTAAAAATCTGAATAGAATAAAGCTAAACCTCTGCTTCAACCATTCGATTCTACTGTTGATAGCATATTAAAACTTAAATGCAATTGAATTTTTTCTATAAAATAATTCCGAAAGAAATAAAAAATCTAGTTTGAACTTCTTCCAAATATCTCTAAGGTAATTTATTGTAACTTTGTTGCCAATTCTCTGAAAATTCCAACAAAGAGTTTAAAACATAAAAAAACATAATTGAAATTTCATGGAACCTTTACCATGCTCCTTGTTCACCCCTTCCTTTTCCTTAGAATTCTTTGTCGTCTTGCGAGGGTATCAAATCAATAAACATATCACCAAATTTATTGCATTCTCCCACATTGTATCATAGATTAAAAAATAGGCTTTAATATCATTCAGATAAGCCAAAAAAATAACTTCAAAATCTGAATTAAGATGGCAAAGTATTTTTCCAAATAAAATCTCATTGTGGTGGGTTCAAATTCCATCCTTTTCCATTTAGAAAAATTAAGCTACAGATCGAGTCTTGTTGTCGATCCAATAGTTACTTGTTGACAAAAAATTAAAAAATAATATCTCATTAACTTTTCCTAAAAATAGTTCACTCCAAGGTGAACAACTGTAGAAAGTAGTTATGATATGATTCTTATAGCCAAAAAAGGAAGATTCGACCGGAACCACAGTTCAAATTATGTATCCAAAATCAGAAAGAATTATTTATGTTACTTGCAATTGGTTTTAGATTTTTTGGAAAATAGTTAAAGTATTCATTTCTACGATTGTTAAAACATAGTAAGTAAATACTCTATAAGGATGTTCTAAACTTAGGGCCTGATTGGTAAGAGCTGTAGTTTTGAGTTCTTTGCTGTAGGATTTAAGCCGTAGGTTTTTTGGCTGTAGCCTTTTCTGCTGTAGGATTTTATTATTGTAAAGCTCATAAATTTTGGCTCTAGAATTTTAGCTTTCTACAGCCAAAAATATTTCATAAATAAAAAAATTGCTTTCTAAAGCAATGAAAGCCAAAAAAACCCTAAAACATGATTGGTATAGTTTTAAGGCTTTCAAAAAAAAATTTCTTTCTAAAGCAACCAAAACCATTACCAATCACACCCTTAATATGATCAACAAGGAGATCGCATAAAGAAAACCAAAAAATTTGAAAACTGTCATATGTCTTGGTGACACAATGCATAGAATACACTTTTCCAGCAAGCCAAATTTGTTAATACAATGCACATGTCTTTGCGCTCCTTGAAATGGAGAGTGTGGTGTCCTCTTTGCCCTCCCCTATGGGTGTGATTGGTAATGGCTTTCGTTGCTCTGCAAAGCAAAACTCTTTCCACAGAATTTAAATTGAACCAATCATGCTTTAAATTTATTTTTGGTTTTCATTGCTTTGCAAAGCCAATTTTTTATTTAAGGAATGTTTTTGGCTGTAGAAAGCCAAAAATCTAGAACCAAAATTTATTAACTTTACAAATATAAATTTCTACAACAAAAATGTCTACAGCAAAAAAAACTTACAGCAAAAAAATTTACAGCCAAAAATCCTGCAGCCGAAATCCTACAACAAAAAACTAAAAGCTACAACATTTACCAATCGGCCCCATAATTTCCATGAGTCTATTATAAGCAGTTTAGTGTGTGTTAGCTGAAATTTCAATAACATAGAATAAAAAAGGGCGAGGGTTAAATCGACATAAATTTTCTCCTGCACAGCATAATTTCTCGTAACTACCTTATGATAAAGCAGTTTAAGCATAGATAGAATTCTAAGAATAAAGTCTGGTTTATCTAGTCTAAAGATTAAGACCTTCATCCTAACTCTACAGCTTCTGAAACATACAAGATTGATCCAAACATAATTTAGTAGTCTCAATTCTGGGATCCACATAATGTTGAAAGGGTAATACCAATTAATAGAATTCAACAGCAGCTCTGGTATGACTAAGAGACTTATTTGTTGAAATGGATCAACGAATATTAAGCTATCAGACCCAATTATCACCAGAAATCTGGATTTCATCATGAAGTTTACTGAAAAAGGCCTATTGGGTAAATATAGAAACACCTTCGTTGGCAGATCTGACATAATGAGACGCATAGAAGGCGAATTGAAGCTTTTGCTTCGACATTGTCTAAGGGTTAACACACGGATCGTCGGAACACACCTTCATCGCCTAAAAGAAGCCTTATCGCCGAAAATCACCTTTGTTAGAGAGAGTTAAGAGGAACTAACTTGAAAATGCTTATAGACACATGATCTTATTTAACTAATAGTAATGTCAAGTTAAAGTTTACTAATTCAACTTTAAATTAGTGAGGTTAAAGCTCAAATGATGGAATACTAAAATACGTAGAAACCTCAAAGAAAATTCTACGACTCAATCACTTATTTTTTGTATATGACACTATGTTTTTCTGCCATTCGGACAAAAAAAGTTGTAAGGCTCACTAATCTAATCTATTCTAAACAAATATGATGCATATTCAAGTCAACTTATCAATTTGACAAATCGAGCATAATTTTCGAAGCTAAAACCAAGCTAACTATACAAAAGAGAGTCAATAAAGAGTTGCAGATCAATAAATCAGGTAGTATGGGCAAATATTTGAGTATATATGAACTTTTTGGGAGATCAAAGAAAGATCCCTTCTCATTGATAATTGAAAGAATCAAAAACATGGCAAGAAGTTAGGTTGCAAGATTCCTATCAACCGGATGGAAGCTTGTAATGTTCCAGTTAGTCTTTGCTACAATTCCTACTTACTCCATGGGTTGCTTTAAAATCATGAAAAGAATACAATCAATTCTAACAATATTTTGGTGGAATGCTAGTCAAGAAAAAAAATGTTGGGTATCATCGACAAGATTAACAAAAGAAAAATATGTGGGTTTTCGAGAGGTTGAGAAATTCAATGATCACTACTTATAAAGATAAGCTGGAGAATCCTCAATAATCAAAATAGCTTAATGTCAAAATTACTAATCAGAAAGTATGTTAATAATGGCACATTCATGGATTCTGAAGCTTCATTGTTGATGTCACATGCATGGCTGGAAGAACATCTTGATAGGAAAGAACATTATAAAATAGCATCTAGGAAAATCAATAGCAGATGGAAAAGATGCTTTTATATGGTGGGATTCTTGGCTATCTCTTCATCACCCATCAACATTATTTGGGCCTACAAAAGAAGGATATATTAGTATCATACTTAATATCACCAACAAGCACACCTAGGATGAAGAACAATCAGATGAATCCTCTTATAGATAGAAAATAAAATATGCAATATTCATATAAACTTTTGTGGAAAACGAGACTCTTATATTTGGCTACCGAACAGCTTAGGTATTTACACAATCAGATCAAGTTACAACAAACAATGCTAGATCAAAAACACACTAGCAACTTCGAGTGGAATACACATATCTGGACCACCTTCATCTCCCCCAAATTAAAACTCTCCCTTTCCAAGATGATGACTGAAGCGCTTGCAGCTGGTGAAAACCTGAGAAAAAGAAAGGTCAACGTTGAAGGTTTATATCCTCACTGCAAGGTCTATATAGTGCATATTTGCCCTAACGATCTGATCTGAAATTCTGATCATAAATTCTCAAAACTTGAAAGAAGACTTGAGCTGAAAAGATTTAATTGAGTGGAGGAATCAAGTTATTACCTTTTTGCCGATTGGAACAAGTTACATACCTTTAATCCCATGGATTCCATGGGGGATATGGTGGGCTAGGAATCAGGTAAACAATTTGATGATTTCCCCCATGGATGCGATGACAAAAGGCATAAATGAAGCATATCGGTGGCAATAAGCGCATAGTAGATATGAAAAAAACTCGGTTTATCGATTTAACAAACACGAACCTAGATTCAAGAACCTTACCCTATTCACAGACGTAGCTTCAAAATCTAAGACCAACAATTCAAGTCTCGGCTGGATTTTTAAAACCGAAGAAGGATTCAATCATCTTCCAATAAGCTTGCTCCAAGAGATTTGTGAAAATTATCCTTGATAGCTGAATGTGTGGCTATGAGGGGATATTTGTGCAACAGTCTTAACAAGATAACTGATTAGGATATTCTAAAATAGATCCAGAGTGTTATCTTTGATACTTTATTGTTATCTTTGATACTTTATTTTTATATTCTGCATTTGATAACATTAATTTTATGTTTGTTAAGCGCGATTGTAATAGAGAGGATGATAATTTATTAAAAACATCTATCTCTAAACTTCCAACTACTTTTTAATTAATAAATATATCTTTAGTTTGCTAAAAAAGTTAGTTAGGTTAACAAAAATTTGTGTGTTTATGTCTTTTTCCTTAAATGGAAAATTTATATATATATATATATATTTGACAAAAAATTAAAAACATAATTGTTTTATAATCAAATATTGTTATTAAAACAAAATAGTAATTTTATTACGTGGAAAAAGTAAATTATAATAAACAAAAATAACAATAAAAAAGTTAAGTTTTAAACAATACTAACATGAATTTTTTAAAATAGAGAAAACTAACTTCCAACTAATAAAAAGATTCTCTTAAAATAGAGTAACCATTTCAATCTATAAATCACAAAAGCACTCTGCACTAATTTCTCATCAAATCAATTTTGTTACGAAAACACAAAGAAAAAAAAGAGTCAAAACTCATAAAGATTATCTTAACTATGGCGGAACTAAGTTTTAAGAACACTTGCAATGCTTTGATGATGATCATGTTGTTTCTGATAATATTTATGTCACATGTATCTTATTCAAACAAGGTGGAAATTTGTCTCAAACATTGTCCAACCCAATGTTTGAAAGTTGCTAGAAATGCAACTCATACTGTTTGTGAAAACGCTTGTAAGAAAATGTGTAATGAAGCCGAATACGATCATAAATTATATTTCAATCCAGAACAAGATCCGAAGCAAAAATCTCCCATCTGCAATACTCTTGAATAGTTTGGTTCAAGCTGCTACTAAATTATTCTTATTATAAATCATATATATATATATATAAGGCATATTTTCTTTCTAATATCTATGCTTAGATAACTTATGCTTCATTTTTTATAAAAAAGACAACAATTTTTTTTGTGAAGTACTTCATATTTCATTATAATTTCAGATATAGTAAGTTAGTGACAAAATATTTACAAAATATAAATCCAATGAAAGTCTTTTTCCGCAAAAATTTATGCATTCTTATATCTGTATTAATGGTTATTTTATAAATTTATAGTGAGTATCAAACTAATGACATAACTTTTGATTTTATTTATATTGTAGCAAGCTATATTTTTGTCTAAAATAAAATAAAATGAAAACCTCAAAATGTAGTAAAAGAAAATTGAAACATGTTATAAAGAAAATTTATTCAATTTAAAAACTAGTATGTTAACTAAAATTCTTTGAGACAATGATAATATACCAATAATTTAACAGCTAAGTAATATGAAGAGATTTAAACTCAAAAACCATCCTTAATTTATCAATATTAAACTTTTGAACCAAAAATAATAGTCTATATAATAATAACAATCTCAATAAAGGCGATAGACGTTGTGTTTTTAGTTGTTTCTTTTCGTGCATGATTTTATTTTATACGGTTGTCATTATTCCTTAATAACTTTTAGTTATACAAAATGTAGTAAAAGAAAATTGAAACATGTTATAAAGAAAATTTATTTAATTTAAAAACTAGTATGTTAACTAAAATTCTTTGAGACAATGATAATATACCAATAATTTTAACAGTTAAGTAATATGAAAAGATTTAAACTAAACAACCATCCTTAATTTATCAATATTAAACTTTTGAACCAAAAATAATAGTCTATATAATAATAACAATCTCAATAAAGGTGATAGACGTTGTGTTTTATTAGTCGTTTCTTTTTGTGCATGATTTTATTTTATACGGTTGTGATTATTCCTTAATAACTTTTAATTATACAGATGAGATATACAATTGTAACTTTACATAACATCTTTTCAATCACACCTTTTTGGAGTCTATTTATATTCAATTTTGAAGTC
The DNA here is from genome assembly GCA_900406435.1 of Lepidium aucheri. Taxonomy (NCBI): domain Eukaryota; kingdom Viridiplantae; phylum Streptophyta; class Magnoliopsida; order Brassicales; family Brassicaceae; genus Lepidium; species Lepidium aucheri. Next base: position 17,027 of record OVBA01005181.1, read on the forward strand.
TATTTTCGCAATTAGTTTTGTTGATTCATAATTATATTTTACTTAACATTATTATTCTATCCTTTTAGTTTTGATGAATTCAAAGTTATGTTATGTTGAGTGTGGTTATTGTATCCCTTAAAAATAAATTTAAAAAATTCATTATTTTAAAATAAATAAAATACCTATAGTCATCAATTTAACCAGAGATATTTTGATGTTGCATTAGCATTATTACAAGATCGCAATATGAAGAATTATCCTTAAAAAATTTGGCTATCTACTATATTTTTATATTCAAAGGATAATATAATAGTGCATATCATCAAATGAATCATTTTAAATGGTACTGTAATTCTCAAATTCTTTCATTAATTAAATGAGTAATGGTTCTCATTCACTGTATGTAATTATTTTCATAGTAACTTTTCATTTATAAATTTTTATTTTTTATTGTTTAGTTAATTTAATTTTCAAAGTTACAACTTCGTATTTGTTGGAAGTTACATTTGAAAAGATATAATTTTTTCTATGTTCGTGTTTTTCATTGTAACTTTACATATTTGAGAATCTCTATAGTTGTTTGGCAAGTAGAGCAGAATTAAATTTTTCTAGAGGCCGAAAACCCAAACCGCCTTTTAATTTGGGCTTATATAGTTTTTTCCATTTTTTCCAATATATACCTTTGGAGGTTTCTGAGTTTGACCACCAGAAATTAGCTATTACTGAGTTTAACTTTATCACAATAAATTTTGATAGTCGGTAGCATGACATAACATACGTTGGTAAGGCCATCACGACATATTTGATAAGAACCTCCTTACCAGCTTTTGATAAAAAAGATTGTGCACCAACTATTGATCATTTCCAGGAGTCTCTCCCTAAAAAAAGCAAAGACTTTTGTTATAGCCCCACCTTTTTTTTCTCGGAGACCTAAATATGAACCCATCCCTCCAATCTGAGTGATCCTCAGGATACGGTGAAGTTCCTATTTATGTGTATTCGGCATAGCATGTCCAAATTGAATTGATGTTTTATCAAAATTAATTTTATTGGCCAGATACCTCTTCATATTCCTTAAGGATTTTTAGGATTTGAGTAGCCTCTTCTTTGTTAGCTTTACAAAAAAAGGTTATCATCACCAAATTGGAGATGTGAGATTTTTGGCTTTCTCTTGCTATGGATATGCCCGTAGTCTGCTTGTCTTGCTCTGGTTTCCGAATTTTGGAAATAAGAACATCCGTGCATAAAATAAAGATATAGGGAGACAAAGCATCTCCTTTTCTCAAACCACGCTGCGGAATTACTTTCCCCCAAGTATCATGTTAAGAAGTATCAAGTATTCTATACTTGTAATACAATGCATGATAATCAGATCCAATTATCACAAAAACCTAGTTTACGAAGTAAACTAGCAACAAAATTCTATTTGACCCTGTCATAGGCTTTGCTCATATCCGTTTTAATGGCCATAAATTTACCTTTAAACCGCTTTGTCAGTACGGAGGGCATGAAACATTTATTAAGCAATTAGAATGTTATCGGAGATGAGTCTCCCCGCAACAAAGGGTGAGTGGGTCTCTGAAGTTAGTTTTGGTAGGACTTTTTTGAGTCTTAGGCACAAAACTTTATATATAATTTTATAGCCAATATTACAAAGACTAATAGGTCTAAATTGCATCATTTTTTGGTCTGGAAATCTTGGGTATAAGACATATATATGTTTTATTTAACTCTTTCTCAAAGGAGCATGTGAGTAAAAAGTCAGCTACTAGTGTGATCACATCTTCCTTAATAATATCCCATGAATCCTAGAAAAAGAGGACCATCACCCCATCCAGTCCTGGTGTTTTTCCAGGGTTCATTAAAAAAAAGAGGTTTTTTTATCTCTTCTTGAGTAGCTCTTTTCATAAGGATTTGATTATCCAAATCCGTAAATTTGGACTCAATCTCATCTAATGAAACATTTTTGTTACCATTGCTGGTAAATATTTGGGAGAATAGCGGGTAGCTTCACCGAGGATCTCCTCTTCCTTAGCTACCCAGTTCCCATTACTATCTATCAGACTGATAATTTGGGTTTTTACTATGCGCTGCTTAGTTTGAGCATGAAAGTACTTCATATTCTAATCCGCCTCTTGAAGCCATTTGTTACGATTTTTTTGTTTCCAGTAAGCCTCCTCCTCAACATATGCATGCTTAAGGTTTGATTTAGCTTAAATGATGTCATTTGGTCTATTTGAATTATAGTTTTGTAAATTCTCAACAATTATCTGTAATTCCATGATTTTATGTCGTCCTGAAGGTAAATTTTTATTCCTCGAGCAAGAAATCTCACGACGACATCTCTTAATTTTGCTCATACAAGATAATTTTCGACAACATGGAAAACCCTTCCAACTTTTTTCAACTAAGTCGTTGAAACCAGTCTTACCAACCCATTTTTTTTATCAAAGATGAACTGTTTATGAGGTCGAAAAGTTTGATCATTAAATCTACCCAATGTAGGTCTATGGTAGGAACCTATCATATTCAGGCATTCCACCTCCGATTTTGGGAATAGATCAAGCCAATCTTCATTTCTATAAGCTTTATCTAAGATACATCGGACGATGCCCTTATCTCTAACACCTCTCCAAGACCATGAGTTACCAAGTTTTGGAAAATCAATATGATTACAGTTTTGTAACATAAAGGTAAAAGACACAAAGGTGTTTACATGTTTCAAGGAACCTCATTGTTTTTCATGATTACCAGATAGTTCATTAAAGACTCCTATGACTAACAATGGAGATTTACGAGAAATTCTCATTCGGGTTAGTCGTTCCCATATATAATCTATTTTGCTCTGGTTTGGTTCTTCATACATAACGTAATATTAATTTTTTGTCCCTTAAGATCTAAGGATACGTCAATCATATTTTTATCCTCGTGGTTAATTGTCACATTGTAAAAAACTGAATATAATAAGGATAAACCTCTGCTTAAACCATTCGGTTCTACGTTGTTAGCATATTAAAACTTAAATGCAATTGAATTTTTTCCATAAAATAATTCCAAAAGAAATAAAAAATTCTGGTTTGAACTTCTTCTAAATATCTCTAAAATAATTTAGTGTAACTTTGTTGCCAATTCTCTGAAAATTAAATATATTTGAAATTTCATGGAACATTTACCATGCTCCTTGTTCACCCTTTCCTTTACCTTAGAATTCTTTGGCGTTTTGCGAGGGTATCGAATCTATAAACATATCACCAAATCTATTGCATTCTCCTAAGTCGTATCATACTTTAAATAATAGGCTTTAATATTATTCAGATAAGCCAAAAAAAAAATAATTTCACAATCTGAATTAAGATGGCTAAGTATTTTTCCAAATAAAATTTCATTGTGGTGGGTTTAAATTTTATCCTGCTCCATTTGGAGAATTTAGAGCAACTCTAATGGAAGACCAAAAACCTAAATTTGGTGTAAAATGCACTCCAATGAGACATCAAAAAAAACACCAAAACACCAAATTTGGTGTAATTGCTACAGTGACACACCAAATTTGGTGTAATACTATTCATCACACTAAAACTTAAAATATTATTATTTCTTTCTTTTTCATTTATTTATATATTATAAATAATACCAAATTTAGTTTTTCATTTATGAATATAATTTAAATATTATCCACACCAAATAGTATAATTAATAGAAATTTTAAATTAATTATATCAAACTATAATTATAATTAATGTAAAGTTTT
>OVBA01005182.1:0-20750 GCA_900406435.1 Lepidium aucheri
CACGAGCCCTTGGCTCTATTCACACACGAGCCCTCGGTTCTAATCACACACAAACCCTCGGCTCTATTCACACACGAGCCCTCGGCTCTAATCACTCACAAGCCCTCGGCTCTAATCACAATCACGAACCACACGGTTCTATTCACACTCAACCATTCAACCTACCCATTCTAGGGTTCCATTCAACCTATCACCAAACACATGTCTAATCATGCATTACGATCACAAACTCACCTTTGCCTAAGCTTCCTTTTCGATTCCTCTTTTCACTATAGGTTTCGATTTGCCCTTTCCAACAAAACCCTTAACTCAATTAAGCTCCTAACTTGATCTCACGAGATCGATCTTGCTTTCTCTCTTTTTCATGCTTTCTCTCTTTTTCATGCTTTCTCTCTCTAAATTTCAGGTCAACTTGCGGATTTTATCTCAATGAGGCTTAAGGGTTGTATTTATACTTCTAATCCTAACCCTAATCTCCTTATTGGGCCGAAACTTAAACCCTTTCTCTTCTTAGCCCCTTTTCATACCTTTTGGCCCATGAGCCATTCCTTGGCCCATATTTCTTAACCCTTTTCATTTTGGTCCATTAGGCTTTTCAAGCCCTTTTCAATTCTAACCCATTCACTTCGACATTTCATGACCAAACCGAAGCTAATTCATGTCCGAACCAAGCTCAGCTAATCAAGCCGCTCATTTCCATCCAATCTAAACATTGTTGTCCAAACCGGTCGCGCGCATCCAATCCATGCTATTCATGCGGTCTGTGCGATCTGTCCTGACCGTTCCGGTCTGTGCTGACAAGGCTGTCCGTTCTGACCGTTCCTGTCCTATCCGACCAAGCTGTCCGATCCGACCGTTCCTGTCCGATCCGACCAAGCTGTCCGATCCGACCAGACTTTTCCGATCCGACCATATTGTCCGATCCGACCATGCTGTCCGATCCGACCAGATCTGCCCGATCCGACCAGATCTGTCAGATCCGACCAAGCTGTCCGAAAAATCCAGTCTTGTCCTAAAATCCTTCCTTAGCCTACTTTCCATAGTTTTTCAAGCTCTTTCTCATTCCTTAGGTTTCCAATGCCTTTTCTTAACTCGTCTAAACCAAATGCCTTAGTTTGGCTCGTCCGTTTGCACCGCACTCACGTACCACACCTTGTGTGTTTGCGGATTTACCGAGTGTGGGTATTACATTTAGACCCTTGATTCAGATTTCTCAACCTTGAGTATAGCTCTCTATGATAGTGGCTTGGAACAAACCTTTTCCAAAGTAGTTGCTTCATCTTCTTCTAACTACGGATGGGAAGCTCGTTGTTTTTTTTCCTTGTTGTCACAAGTTGATCCCACCAACTAAGAGCATAGTCATAGAATTACGTGGCTTAAACACGGACCTTGCCTTCCGATGAATTATGTTGATAATCGAACACAAGTTCAATTTTCTTCTCCACTCAATGTATGCATCCGGATCACTCTTACCGTGAAAAGCAGGAATTTTGAGTTTAAGTCTATTAGGAGCATTGTTTTGTTGATTTGTATCATTTCTAACTCTCCTCCTACTACGGGTGCTACGTTGAGAACGCTCACTTCCATAATTATCCGAAGAAGCTCCCTCATTGTCCGACACGTCATGTTCATTATTCGGTAATGATTTTCCCGTAGTGTCTTTTCGACTAGACTCATCTTGTTCATATGTTTGATAGGGAATTGAGTTCTGATCCTTTCTAAAATCGTTAAACATTTGTCTCATCATTTTTCCCATAGTTGTTGTAAGAGCGTCGATCAACAATTTATTGTTTGGTGCAACATCGTCGGCTTCATTCTCCGCCATTCCCTACAACCTATAACAAGAATGCCATGTAGTCTAATTGGGAAAAATAAGAGTCAAACAGGTTTAAAATTTCTGCACTCAATAAGTCCAAGTTCACTTAATTCCCTAAAGACTATTGACCAAAGTTAATGCGGAAATAAAATTCTTTGACCAATCAATTCGGAAGGCGAGGAGATAAAATGAGTAATCGGAAAAAACCAGAGAAGTTTCGACACAACCTTTGCTTGAGGTGGCTCTGATACCACTTGACACGATCCTAATGTGTATTAGGATGGCCTGGACGCACACTCAAGCGGTAAAAAGACAAAACCTAGTGGTGCGACTCGTGAACAAGTGACCAATGAAGAATCTACCGGCTAGAAGATGAAGAGGCACAACTCTTGCTGATTGAACTTGGTTTCCCGGTGGAGTATTGGAGTCGTGGAGCCAAACAAAGGCGACACTTGACCCAAAGAAGCCACGAAATGATCGGCAGAAGTGATTGAAGGCAGCATAATGAAATAAAGATGAAAGGTCAGAAATGAAGAATGATTGAATAGAGAATGGACTGGACTGAACTACCAAGAGAGATGGAAGGCTCTTAGTCTTCAAACCTTGCTAATAATCTGGATATGATACACTAAAGAAGTAGCAAGCTAGAGGAAAACCTCAATGATCAAACCAGCAAAAGTACTTAGAAGTAAAAGGTTCGATGGTCATACAACTTAGGGTTCTAGAGTTTATATAACAGCAGAAAATGGGCTGTTCTTAAAAGGCCGTAAATATACTTGGCCAAAATAAGACATAACATAAATAAAACACAATAGAAGTCCACTTTTTTAACTTAGCAGATTTATTCCTCCTTTTACCGATTTTATAAAACGTTTATAAAGCATGTTGTCAATGGGTTTTGGTGTAAAGTGTGTGTTACAAACCTCGTTGAAAAACCTTGTGCTAGAAAATCCAAAAGGACAAAACTAGCAACAAGGTAAAAAGCGTAAGAACACACACCTTCCATTGACAACCCTAAATCGGCTTGAATCACAACCTATGTAGTCTCATAAGCCATAAGACTAAGGTTGCTTGAAACTTGAAGTAGCATTGTCTAAAGTTTTCACATATCAAAATTCTATTGTCTAAATACTTTAAAATACTTTAAAATCTATTGTCTAAAGTTTTCACATATCAAAATTCATCTTCAGTAATGGAGCACGCCTGACATAGATCTTTCAATATGCATAATCGAGCATCATAAAATATAATTGTTAGCCATTGAGATGCTACCATTATCTGTATGCGCATACACTGATAACTTTCTTCTTGTTGGACATATATGATACGCATTTCTAGTATTTAGAATCAACACATCAGTAAAAAGTTTCTTCATAATCATAACTCAAAGAGATTTATTTAGTAATTGGTGTCATCTTTTGTTTCAACAACAGATCCTAGTACATTCTTTCTTAGGAAAATCTAAATAACTTCTAGAGCCATTTCTCTTCTATTTAATTCAAAGGCCAGATTGTATGTATTACTATGTAACTATACTAGTCGCATTATCACAACTTCTCGTCAGCCGTTTTGGATCCATTTGTCTTTTGGGCTGTGTTTTATAGGGCCTTTTTTATAACCTAAGGTATTATATAATTCTTTTAAAAATGTCATTGAGATGGTCTTTAGATAACTGGAATATTATTATGGGCTTTGGAAAGGCTTCATATGAGTTTCATATATTCAAGAGAGAGATATTTAATTAGGTTGTTTTCCCTGAGAAGCATTTTAGACCTAAGATTCTTCATCTTTTGGGAGAACTGATAACTATTATTCGATATGTTCTGGACTAAGTGTAAACAAATTATTCAAAATTTGAAAGTTGCGTTTAAAAAACTTCGCCTTTATACTTGACTGGTCGAGTGGAAAATAGTAACGTAAGGATATCACATCTCTCAAGAATAAACCATCGAAACCTGTAAATAAATATTAACACATCGTTTGACTTTTTATAAATAAAACTTGTTAAAAGAAAATAAAATTATACCTTCACGAACTCTTTTTTTGGTTTTGAAAAAGGAGACAAGTCTCCCTGTATTGTTAAGAAATTATAAAAACAAACTTAAGCACAAATATCTCGAGAGACAGAAACCCTATCTCTATCAGCGTCCAAAAAAAAGGCAATAGCCTCCAATACTACAAAAAAAATATGAAAACCAACAGGTAAAGTAAATGCATAGTTTGCTAACCCATCGACAAGATGATTAACTTCCCTATATATATGAGAAAAACGGACTATCTAGTCCCTCGAAATAAAGCTATGATACAGACGTACCAGATAGGACAGGAGATGCGAATCCTCAATCCCTGTCTGAAGAAAACCAACCACAATCTTAGAGTCAACTTGCACCTCAACCTGTCAAACACCTTGACCCCAAGCAATATGAAGACCAGAGTAGACATCCCAAAGTTCCACAAATGTACCCGATCATATACCAATATTTAGAGCAAACCCCATTCACCATTGACCTGTACAATCCCGCAAGACACCAACAGACAAAGCAGGGTCGGGATTCCCTCGAGAGGCTCCATCCATATTGATCTTCCACCAAACTTCAGATGGTTTGGTCCATGAGATACTCCGGGTTACTCGTCCTTGTGCTTGAGAATGTGGAGTATTAATACGGGCATGACATGTAATTGCCTCTCCACTTTGATCTTTCACAAAGCAGACTCTATCTAGTTTTACAACGCTATTTCCAGCTCCACCAAATAATTGTTGCAAACAGAATGGACATGGAATACCTTTGATAACTCTAGTTTCCTTCAAGTTCGAGTATAGCCATCCAAATACAGATAAGCTATAAAAGTTCCCTTGATGACGTATTGGTATAATTTGAATCTAGATAGCCTCGACTGTGGGACAGTCCCGCAAAACATGTAAAATAGATTCATCACCACCTCTACACATGGTATAGAAGGATGAAGTAGCTAAGTGGCACCGATGCCGTTTGGCATTCGTCATGATTACCCGAAGAGAAACCCCAAACAAAGCATCAAATTCGTTCTAGAACAATCAAGCTCCAAATAAGCTTATAGAACCGAGACATATTCAGTTGTGGCATTACAACCTTAATGAGCATATGATAAGCCAAGCTTACTGTAAATACACAATTCGAGGTGCCAAACCAAGAAACTCTATCTACAGCCCCCGTGAACTTATCTCATACCATAGATAAGAGTCTAAGTTTGGTATCATTATCAATATAGGGAGAAATCTGATCCATCTTCCACCCAGAATCATCGGACCACAACTCAAATGGGTGTTTTCGGATTTCAACCTCCAGAATTACGTTCAAAGTTAACTCCACAAGAGGACCCTCACATAACCAACGATCTGTCCAAAATCTAATGTATTTCCCATCACCTGGGACCCATCTTAAATTTGGTAAGATCACTTCCCGTATTCCTATGAGAATACATCTCCATGTAGTCCAGATATTACCCTTGTTGCGGGTACAATCTAGTGAAAAAATCCTATGGTTTATACTTTGATATCACTGTCTATTGATAAAAGGGTTTTTGCGGTTTCTTCCTATCAAATCATTGAGTATGGTGGTAAGTATAGGGAGTTGTTGAACCAATACTCGGAATAGCTCACTAGCAATCTACCTATAACCACGTTCTAGTACAAGTCAATCTAAAGATCCTGTCACAACGATAGATCTCAATCGCACTAAACTAGCAAACTAGCACAAAGAACAAAATAGGCTAAAGACAAAATTTAAACAGAACAAGTAAACAGTAAAACAGAGAAAATGATATAAAACAGAGTGCAATTCAAATTTAAGGGTTCAAGCAAACGAGAAAGGTAGATCTAAAGGATTGGGAGGTTGATTGGTGATGAACTCGTCAATCTTTGAGAAATCTCTAGACCGAGAGATTGGTTAGATCGGCTCACTCTCGGGGAGAGGATCTTGATCCGGATCGGCTGATCCATTCGACTCTGGTTGTGATCTCACCGAGCCAGACACATAAAACTTGGCCCAAGTTGTCTAATGACCGATCTGCATGCTAGATCTCTCTTCAGGGGATCAAGCCATCTCTAGTAAGGATCGGGGCCTTCATTTCCATCAGTGCTACCCTTCGGACATGATCCGATTCAGATCTCATCTAATGAGGAAGAGATAAGCATTAAGCTGGGCCTTACTAGAAGAGATCGACGTTATCCATCGGTTAGCTAGGCGAGGGAATCAATGATTTCACCTCCGATCTCTCCATGCTCGAGATCCAAATGGATTTACTGCTCCTCATTTTGAGAGGGATAAGGAATGGGGTAGATTCCAATGACATGATTAAAGAAGAAAAACTAGAAAGCAAAAATAAAGATGTAAAGCAACCAAGCAATTACTAAATCATTTCATCAATTACCATTAAAGAGTACACAAACCTTAAAGCAAGCTTAAAATGGAAAAAGCATAATAGATAGAGTATTTTTCGGCTAAAAACATCAGATGATGACATAAGGGTCGCTAGAGGGGTATTTATAGGGTCATTCTCATAACCCTAATGGTCAAACCGACCTAAATCAGTCAACCAGGCGGTCTGTGAAGCTTCCCTTGGAGTCCTTGCACGAGCTTGGGCTACGAGGAACGCTTCATTTATTTGTCCTCGGGGTTTCTATTTGAGTTGTTTCTCCGAGTGTGATCTTTGACTTGAAAGGGCATGAGTCTTTGTTCTGCACTGGTTTTCCCTTGCAGCAGATAGATTGAGGCAAGTCCTTGAGGTGGCCTTTGTTGGGGTGTTTCTGGTATTCCTCGCGTACAAGCTTCGAGGTAGCTATCCGAGGGTGCACAATCCTTCTTGATTGTTGTTCACTTAGACATTCCAGCAGCTGCTTCAATGCTCCTTAGCTCCATTTTGCTCATTTTCTACTCCTTTTACGTGATTGGACTCCAAAACTCTAAATACAAATGCAAAAGTGCAAAACAAGCCTAAACGGTCCTAAGTACAAGGAAAATTTATCTAGATGAATGAAAAGTGACCTAAAATAAGACTCCAAAAACATCAAAAATCACACACATCAGCTCCCCCAAACTTAGATCTTGCTTGGCCTCAAGCAAGTGCAATGACCTAAGATGGAAAAACTGCACACAAAATAGGAACATCTCATCCAACGAGTAACTTGTGCAAGCTAGGGCATTAATCCACATGTGAGCTCTATCATTTTGTAAACCGCAATGCAACCATTCTCAAGAATAGCATCCAGCCTATAGATTCCTAATGCCTAAGCCGGTCTCTTAAGGTCCAAGTCTAATTCCTTATTTCTTCTAGGTGCGATCCTTAAAAGGGACTAGAGATCAATGATTACATAGTTCAAATTCCCTACGCTTAACATGATCATTCTTTTCAACAAAAGTGATTCCCTCTCATCCACACTTTTTCTGCCCACTTATTTATTTTTTTCTCTTTTTATATGTGCCATTTTGGCTTTTCCGGAGTTGTCTTACACAAACATGAAAGGCTACGGGTTTACCTCTCCTTCCAAGTTGCTTCACCAACCTGCATATGGAGTAAGTAGCAGATATACATGGGTGTAAAAGGTTATGGGTTTACGCATCTTTCCAGCCGCTACACCTTTACCACTTACTTGGTTTTTGGCAGGCAGCTTTTTATTTCTTGCCTTTCCACTTAACTTGAGAGGGTTTTACCACATATACACATTGGATCATGCTAAACATAAAGAAGGAAGGTATTGGATAAATCTCTAGGCCCTAGATCGGCGATTTAATTCAGTTTTAGAAGGAATCAAACAAGGCCTTTTTAAGACACAACACAAGCAAAGTTCATACAAGTGAATGATCCGCCCAAAAACTTTCCAAAACGGCCAGTTAGCAATCAAGAGCATTCACAATGGTTACTAGCTAACTTAACAAGGTTTGCCCATCATCAAGATCATTCCCACATAACAAGTACAAATGCATGAATCCTATGTGAATGCAACCTAAAGGCAAAGCTAAATGGATGAAATTATATGATCACTCTATTTTTTTGGATTTAATTTTCAAGAGTTTTCAATTTTATTGGTTTTTCTATTCCTTAGATGCTATGAAATGCAACAACCAAATACAACAAAGAAAAATCTAAACAGATTCTTACAACCCAAGTGAATGTATGCAAAACGGAAAAGAAGAACACAAGAAACAATGTGAGAGTACTCTAGACCCCTCCCCCAAACTTAAATCACACAGTCCCTTGTGTGCATAAAAGTCTAAGAGAGTTGTCTAGAAAAACAAGAAACGAAAGCAAAGAAAATAAAAATTGTATGTACAAGGGTTTTGGAGTATGGTACCTAAAAGTCAAAAAGGTGAGCAGTTGAGGTATTCATGTCCTCAAGTGTATAATTGTAAGGGCTTGGATACCCTTTTGGAGCTAGTCCTTCTCATGGTGCGACGTGTTGCGGTCTATCAAAGTGATCCTCGTGGTTGTGATTGGTGAGGGACACATGCGAGGGATCTTGTTCAGAGGTCTGTCCTAGTTTGGCCTGAGTGCTGCTGTGGCGTCTGTGGCTTTTCTTCCCTCTCGTCTTATAAACCAGCGTGTTGTCCACTGATTGGCATTGCGGCTGTTCATGGCGTGCTTCACGAGAGCTGGTGTCCACTGAGGTTGATTGTCTCCTTGTTGGTGGCGGCGAGTCATGTGTGCAAGGTTGAGGTGCCATTCCTCTAACTGATGATTGCAGCCTGTCAATTGTCTTCCATAGTTCTGATCGCTCGCTGTGTCACTCCTTCTTTTCTTTCGCAAAGCCTTTCACCTTCTTTAGCAACCACTTTCCGAATTTTTGGAGCTTCCCGATGTGCTTGTGGGTTTCTTTGGTTGCGGTACCTTGATTTTTCTCAGTGAACTCTTCGAACAAGTAAGACTCTGGATCGACCTCTTCTTCATCTACTTCCTCTTTGGTTTGCTGGGGTTGCTGTCCTTGCGGGTCCTCACCGAGGATAAATGCGAGGGGAGGAATGAAAGTCGTGTTCTCTCTTGCATTGAGTGAGGTAAATTCAGGGCAAGGGTGAGCGATTCTAGCGTTTCTCTTCTCCGGGTGGTCAAATTTGTATATGGCTTGGCCTTCAAACTCGCCTTTATTAAAATGGCTTGCTCCTTGGAGATATTTCAGGTACATGAATTGAGGTTCAACCCAATTCTCGCTGTCCGTGTTCAATGGTACTCCGCATGGCTCAAAAATCCGGGTAACCATACCATCGATGTAGATGTGCTTGGCTTTACCGGTTCCTCTGCCCGCTTGAGTCTTTGCCCGCTTGAGTCTTTGCCCGCTTGTGGTAGGTCAAGAATTGCTTAGACAAGACGAATGACATACCGGAGTTCCCATCATCTCCTTTGATCTGCTTGCCGCCTGGAGTATTTCCCACTATTTCTTTTATCGCCAGGACCATCATCTGCATTTCTCCGAGGTTGAGTGGCGAGGTTTAGGGTCTATCAAAAAGTACATTTGCGATAGCTCTCCTTGCATAGTTGATGGTGGGGTTCCTGATCCAGTTCCCCTTACTCCTCGATGAGTTGTACTTCTCACAACCCGACAATATATTCCAAACCTCGTTGGTCTCCTCGTCTGGGTACACCAAGTCTTCAGACGGGAAGACAAAGATCCTATCGATTTGCTTGAATGTCAAGGTATAGAGCTTGTCATATCCGTGAACGTTATGTAACCGGCTCCGTTCTTCTCCATCAATTTGGGTACCTTTTTTAAATATACCCGGAGATCCATGGTTGCTAGGAATTGCAATGTTACCTCGATGTAAGAACTCACCATGTTGTACATTGAGATCTTGATCCCCAGCGAGCTAAAGATCCTATCCACATCCTCGGTGATGTTCACTGTATTCATGGTCCTAATGTGTAGAAAATATGTTCCCCTGATACCCATTATGCTAAGAGCTTCGTATGCTTGATCGGAGTTGTTAGATTTCCTTGCGGCTTTCCCCTTTTTCTCTGTTTGACTTCCTTGTAGGCTACCCTCGCTTCTTTCTCCGATTAACCGCTCCATTTCAACTCTCCAATATCTTCCCCGTACTTGGTCGTCTTTTCTCTCTTCTCAGCTGCAGATCTGGTTGTCCTCTTGTCCTCGCGCTCATACTCGACATCCATCAGCGAGGCCTGACCGTACTCGCTGCTGTCATAATCACTGTCCTTGCTTATAGATGGTGAGGCGATCTGCTTCCCCTTTCTTTTATTTTGTGCAGAGCTTTCTTCACCATGCTGAGCTTGCACAAACCTCCAATCCATCGGTTTACCCACCGACTTCGTTGCCGTCGTATTGACCAAAGTTTTCTTCTTCTTTTGGTAAACTATCTCGTCCTCACTTTCCAATTGGACAATTAAACGACGAGTCCTGGGTTCACGATCTCTCTCCGTACAAATCAGTGGGGAATCCTCCAATCTCATCTCCATCTCTTTCCGTCCAACTCTTCGCGCGTCTTGCATGAACTTGCTGAGGATTTCCTTGCTCTTTATCTTATCCCTTGAAGACATGTTTGAGGTTTATGGGAGTAAGGATTCTTAACTCGGAGAGGTTGAACTCGCTAGAATTCCTCGAACTAGAAATCTTCCACTTTCTCCGATCAGTTTTCCGGCGCAAAAAGAAGAGAGTGTTTTGTGTTTAGCGAGCTTGAGAGCGAATGAGGGATTTGAGGTGAAAGGAGTTCAATATAAAGAGAAGCTTTGTAGGGCTTTCCGGCGACAAATAAGGAAGGAGGAGACAATCTCGGTTCCCTATGCCACCTCGCGGTTCGTCCTCGCCGTCTGACTTAATCCCAGCCCTTGATTTCAATTTTTGAAATCTTGGGCAATCTCAGCCGTTCGATTGGTCTGACCAAGGGTTGACCACTTCTTGATTTTAGCTAATATTGTTAGCTCGTGGGCCCAACTTGGTGAGCTGGAATCAGGAAAACCCATTGTTCCTTTGTAACCAACAGTCTGATGCCTTGCACCTTCTACTCGCAGCTATAACCAAGGCTTGAATACTCATTCAGAAAAACCAATCTTGAACTGCTCTTGTTGTTCTGCCCATTGACTGTTCTGAGTCTTGATTAATTCCCTGCTTGTGAAAATATCTAAAAACATGAACCTTTAGCCACAATATCAAGATCAGCTGAGTGTGAGGCATCCATATGATTAGGCTCAAATTCAAGAATTCACTAAATAACATGTGTTTCAAATGTAATGAGATTTATTTGGCTAGAACTCTGTATATAAGGATACTAAGATGTGCAAGTAAGTCCATGAGTGGTGTTCAAGGTGATGTGAACACTACTCGCACTCCTTCCTCAGTGTTGCGCCTTGAGGATATTGGTTCCTTGCCAAATTTATCTCATTCCTCGCCCCTTTGCCTCTGAGGATTATATGCGAGGTAGGCTGGTTCTTGGTTTGTTGGGGTATCATTTCCTCTAATTTGCCAAGACTGCTGTCATGATGATGTTCTTGGTCCCTTTGTACCAGAGACACAGATAGACATACCAAATACCCATAATAACAAAGATAAAAAGGAAAGTGTTCTCCAAAACAAAATAAAGCTAAAACTACTTTAAACAAAGTTAAAACAAATTTCAAAAGTAAATGATATACATGGGATTCCCTCTCAAGTGGGCTTGTTTAGAGTCACAAGCTTGACTCTCCACACTTTCTCTAGTATGAGTTTGTGAGGAAAACCAGAGCTCCCTCAGTGACTTCCTCGGCCATTTCCTCGATGGTTCCTTTGATTTCAAAACACTATCCATTTATGGTGGGTTTCTTCGTCTTTTCTTTAAGGTCAAACATCATTTCAATACCATCTCCTACCTTCAACTCTATAATCTTGTTTCTTACATCGATCAACGCTCCGACTGATGCTAAGAACGGTCTTCCTATCGGGATACGAAACACCCATGTGAGAATCAATAAAACCTTCATGAATCATAGATATTAATAGTTTATTCTTGAAAAATGTGTTATCATTATATTGTTATTTTTCCAACTGCCCAGTCAAGACGATAAAAGGATTTTTGATCCCTGGGAAAATCAGCAGTTTGTGATTCCTATGATATTTTACGATTTAGTGTTTCTCATCTTTTGATTATTACACACATATAACTAGCTATATATGTTATATATAAATTTGTATTCCTTGGAAACAAATTTGGTTAGATCACCAAAACATATAGATGTTTTATTTCTTTTTATATGTATCTTAACGAACTTATTTAAATTTCAAAATAAAATAATAGATGAAAATTGGAATTATAATTATTTTTTGTGTTTTCAAATAAAAATATATTCGGTATATATAAAATTAAACTTTAAAAAGTAGATTGTGTCATGAATTATCATATACAATATAAACAAGAAATAATACATTTGTATGTTTTGTTGGTCTAACCAAATAAGTTTTCAAAGAATACAAATTTTTATATAACATATTTCTTATTATATGTGTTTAATAACTAAAAAATGAGTAACACCGTACCAAAAAAACTCATAAGTATCACAAACTGCTAATTTTTTTGGGGATCCAAAACCTCTTTATCGTCTTGACTAGACAAGCAGAAAAATAGCAATATAATGATTATACATCTCTCAAGAATATTACATCGATCTCTACGAATAAATGGTAACACAATATTTGGATTTATATAAAACATTTGGTTAGAAAACTGTATCTTAACAAACTTATCAACAAAATTTAAATTTTAGAATAAAATAATAGATGAAAAGTTAGAATGCATTATAATTATTTTGTGTTTTCAGATTAAAATATATCTACTATATACAAAATACAACTCAAATAAGAGGGTAGTAAAATCAATGATCATATATAATATAAAAAAGAGAAATATTGCATCTGTATATTTTGGTGAACTAACCGAATAATTTTAAAAAAAAATACAAACTTATGTATAAGATATGCCTAATTATATGTGTGCAATAATTAAAGGATGAACAACACCAAATCAGAAAATATCATAAGTATCACAAGCTGCTGATTTCTCCAGGGATCAAAAGCCCCTTTGTCGACTTGACTGGACTGCCAAAAAAATAACAACATCATGATAACACATCTATCAAGAATATTCAATTGATCTGTATGAATAAATAATAACAAATCAGTTGGCTTTCTATAAAGAGCGTTAGTTAAATGAAAATAAACTTATTATTTTAACGAGCTTATCTACAAAATTCAATTTGAAATATAATAATAGATGAAAAGTGGAACATATAATAATTGTTTTTGTGTTTTCATATAAGAAAATATATTTACTATATACAAAATACAACTCAAATAGGAGGGTAGTAAAATCGATTATCATACAAAATACAAAAAAAGAAATAACATCTATTTGTTTTCGTGATTTAACCAAATAATTTTTCAAGGAATACAAATTTATATATAATATATATGACTAATTATATTTTTGTAATAATCAAAGGACGAGCATTACCAAAGCAGGAAATATTATAGGTATCAGAAGAAGCTGCTGATTTATCAAGGGGTCGAAAACTTTTTGATTGGACAGCCGAAAAATTATCAACACAATGATAAAACATCTCTTAAGTATAAACTATCAAACCCTATGAATTATTAATAACACATTGTTTGGTCTTTTATTAATAAGTTGGCTAATTTGCCTACTTTCTAGGGTTATAACTGTTCGGTCACTAATTCTCTAATCATATTTTTCGTAGTGTTGGAAAGATCTTCATCTCAAAAGTTTGTGGCTTCAAACCGTTCGTCGATCCAAGTTGTATTAAGTGAAATACATTAAGTTTAAAGAAATATGTCGAATCTGATGTCGGTTTCAGACTTAAATTTTTTGTTTTGTTTTTATTCTAATATCTTTGTTCGACTTGGTATGTTTAAGGAAGATTTCGGAATAGAGCTGTATTTTGTATCTTAACGAACTTATCTACAAATTTTAAATAAAATAATAGATAAAAATTGAAACATATTATATTTATTTTTACTGTTTTCAAATAAGAATATATTTAGTGTATAACTTAAATAAGATGGTAGTAAAATCAGTAGTCATATACAAAATTAAAAAAATAAAATAATACATCTGTATGTATTGTTGATCTAACTAAATAGTTTTCCAAAGAATACAAATTCATATATAATATATGGCTAATTATAAGTTTGTAATAATCAAAGGATGACCAACACCAAATCGGGAAATATCATAGGTATCACAACCTGTTAATTTCTTCAGGAATTAAAAACCCTTTTGTTGTCTTGACTGGGTAGCCAGAAAAATAACAACATAATGATACACATCTCTGTAGAATAAACTATCGATCCTTATGAATAAAAATACACAACGTTTGTCTTTTATAAATAAAGTTGATTAAAAGAAAATAAAATTGTTTCTTAATGAACTTATCGACACTATACAAATTTCAATACCTCAGTATGTATTGGTTAATCTAACCAAATAACGTTTCAAAGAACACAAATTCATACATAATATATGGCTAAATTTATGTGTGTAATAATCAAAGAATGAGCAACACCAAATCGGAAAATATCTTAGGTATCACAACCTGCTGATTTCTCCAGGATTCAAAAATCTATTTGTCATCTTGTTTGGGAAGCCAGAAAATTAGCAACATAATAATAACACATATCTTAAGAATAAACCATCGATCCATATGAATAAATAATAACACATCGTTTAGCTTATTATAAATAAAGTTGTTAAAAGAAAATAAAACTGTATCTTAACGCACTTATTTATAAATTTTAAATTTCAAATTGAAATATATTATAATTATTTTTTGTGTTTTCAAATAAATATATATGTAATTTATACGAAATGCAACTTAAATAAGAGGGTAGTGAAATCGAGAATCAAATACAATATGAAAAACCAATAATACATTTGTATGTATTGGTGATCTAACCAAATAATTTTTCAAAGAATACAAATTCATATATAACATATGGCTAATTATATGTGTGTAATAATCAAAGTATTAGCAAAACCAAATCGGAGGATATCATATGTATCACAGCCTGCTGATTTCTTCACGGATCAAAAACCTCTTTGTCATCTCGACTTGGCAGCGGGAAAACTAGTAATATAATCATAACATATCTATCAAGAATAAATCATTGATCCCTATGAGTAAATAATAACATATAATTTGACTTTTTATGAAGAAAGTTGGTTAAAAGAAAATAAAATAGTACCTTTTTTGGTCGAAAAAGAGAAAAAAGCTCTATCCAAGGTTTCTCTTAAGTAATCAAAAATAAAAAAATACAAATCATCCGCAAACTTGTTCTACTACTTCTATCATTCCTCAACCAAACAAATCGAATAATCTGGAACGACACTAAAAATGTGCAAACCTAACGACAAATCAAAAGCATAGTTGGCTAATCCATGTGCAAGAAGGTTAGTTTCCCTATATATATGAGTAATCCAGACTATCTAGTTCTTTAAAAGAAAGCCATAGCACATACATAAGAATGATAGATGGTATAAGTCGCTAATCCCTGTCTTAAAAAACCCACAACTACCTCAGAATCAACTTCAACATTAACCCATGGAACCTTCCTTTCCCACACAGTGAAAAGACCATAGTATAGACCCTAAAGTTTTGTAAAAGGGCCAAAAAAATATCAATTGTCCGAGTAGGATTTAGCATAAAGGTTCTAAATCCAACTCAGAGTGTTAAGAAGGAAGATGGGCAAGGACTCTGTTCTTTAAGGACAAAAAGAGAGTTAAAATTGCTCTGTTGTTGTGTATTGCTTGTGTGTGAATTTAGAGACCTCTTCCTCAATTTATAAAGCATAGAGATAATTACAACCAAATAAAAAAATGGAAATATTACATTTTTGTTGAGATTCAAGCTTATCAAAGAGATTCTCCCTAGATTTTCGGAATATTCCAAACCAAAATAGGAATTTTTCCATTTTTCTTTTTGATGACGTGTCAGCCGAGCTCATCTCATTCTGAGATTCACTATTTATCGAGGAAGACTTCTCCCGAGTTGGTGCTGATTAAGACTAGACAATTTGTTTGCTAATTTTTTGAGTTAATGACATACCCTTGATTGTTGTTTGTGGACCAAACTGGGACATCAATTACTCACTGCATGAACGGAAAAAGCATTATGATGATGTAAAATCCTTGCTTGGTGCATGAATGAGGGGTCCATGTTGTTGGCATTTCTCGCACTTCGTCGCGTACGGTTCACAATCCTGAGCCATTGTGGGCCAATAGTATCCGAGAGTCCAAATTTTCTGCACCAACGATCATCTGCCCAAATGATTTCTACCAGCTCCTTCATGTGTCTCTTTCATAGCCATTCTCGTTTTGGTATATATAAATATATTGCGTTCCTGCCTAGAGAAAGAAAGTCTTATTCCAAAAGTAAATGCAAGTAAGCAAAGTTCCATTTGTAAATCTGCGATATAATTTGCAGTCAAGTTGTATGTAGTAAGCACTTCTTGCTTTTAGCTACCTTGCTGTCCATCTGTCGTTTGGAGTTTCACCATCCAAGATGTGTATGAAAAGATTTCATCTCTCCAATCAACAACTATCTAAAAGGGAGGGTCGGGTTCGTGACAAGTTATCTCGGATTCTTCTGGCATATCAATGATTGCTGAGATGATGGTATTGTCTTCTTTTGGTAGTTCAATGCTTGGTTTGTCAATACTTTCTATTAAGATTATCCTTCTCTGTACCGGGTAGGTTGTCGATGCTAAGCTGCTAAGGCATCTGCCAATGTATTCTATGCTCGGGAAATCTTGTTGATCTTGAACTTCAGTTCCTTGGACAGATCCTTGACCACTTTCAAGTAGGCATCCATTTGACCGTTCTTTGTGTCATAACTGTCGTGGTTGACTACCTGTTGCGAGTCGCAATAATACTCAATTTAAGTTGCACCGATTCCCTTTCCAAGTTAGATCCCGATAATTAAAGTTTCATATTTGGCCTCTTTATTAGATGCTGGAAAAGCTAGACGAAGTGATAATTTCAAGATTTCTCCAGTTGGGCTTTCTAAAGGGATTCTAACTCCATAGCCGTGTTGCAAAGATGACCTGTCAATAAAGAGTTTCCAAGTTTTCAGATTCTCATATGGTTCCATCGGTTCTAATTTGGGAGCTAGTTCAATCAGAAAATATGCTAATACTTGCAATTTTACATAGGTTCTTCTTTTGTACTTGATGCCGTATTCACTAAGTTCGATTGTCCACTTAGCTAATCTTCCCGACTGAGTTGGTCTGTACAGAATTGTTTGTAGTAGATGATTGGTAAGAACGATGATTGTATAAGATTGGAAGTAAGGTCTTAATTCCTTGCAGATACGACAAATGCTAAACCAAGTTTCTCGGTAGATGGATATCAGGATTGTGCACCGTCTAAAGATTTGCTGATGTAGAAAATTGGATGTTGAATCCCTCAATTTTCTATGACTAAGACACTACTTACTGCTGACGCCAAGACTGCAATGTATAAGTAGAGTGATTCACCTTCTTTGGGTTTAGCTAGAATCAACGGTGTGGACAAGTACTTCTTCAATTCGGAGAACACATTATTACATTCTTCATCCCACTTGAAGTTTTTATTCCCCTATAAGAGTTGGTAGAAGGGAAGACACTTTTCAGTCGACAGCGAAATGAACTAGTTTAATGTAGCAATTCGTCATGTGAGTCTTTGACTTCTCGTTTTGCATTTTGATGAAGGTAATTCTTGAATTTCCAAGAAATTCTCCTGACATCACTCCAAAGGTGTTTTTTGTCGGGTTGAGTTTCATTTGATATTCATTTAGTGTCCTGAAACATTGTTTTAGGTGGTCCACATGATTCTCTGCGTTTCTAGATTTGACTAGCATGTTGTCAATATAGATTTCTATTGTCTGGACGAGTTGATCGGAAAACATCTTGTTGACAAGTTGCTGGTATGTTGCGCCCGCATTCTTGAACCCAAATAGCATGACTTTGTAGCAATACGTGCCTCTTTCTGTTATAAACATTACACATTGATTATAGCTCAAAGGGATGGCTTTCATCGTGTGGATCAATGGAGTTCTGAGAATGATATTGTAAATCAGAGGTTTTTCAACTACCAAGAGATTAATCCATCTCGTGATTCTTGCTATGCAAATTGGCAGTTTGACCATTCCTATGGCGTGGATAGAGCTTTCATCAAAACTGCTCAAGGTTCTGTCCACCCGTTTGATTTTTACATTCGGAAGTTCCATCTTGTCAAGTGTTCTTTGAATATCAGATCCACCGAACTTCCTGTTTCAACAAGTATTTGAGATACATTGCAATCGGCAACTCGGATTTTAACGACAAGAGGTCATTATGAGGGAAGATTATTCCTTCCATGTTTTCTGCGATGAAAACTATTTCTACGTCAACCGCCTTCCAATATTTTTCCTTAGATGAGGCTTAGAATTGATTGCGGTTACAACTTTGTACTCATATTTCTTGATTGACCGTATATTGTTGTTGCATGATTGTAGACCTCCTATGATAATATTCACATCTATTCTTGCTGGTCCTTAATCAGGGATTTTAATATTATTTCTTGCTCACTTTGTTTTTTCAGGTGTGTCATCCTCTTGATTTGCAGTTTGCTGGCTGCATCTTGAAATTCAACTTCTTTTTGTTTTTGCATTCGGAATAGCCGTATTTCTTTTTCAGAAATGTTCACTTCTCCTTTGTTGAATTTTTCAGCAAGGAGTTCTTACAGCTGTTTGCATTTCGATGTCGGATGTCCAACTCGATTTTGGAAGGCACAATACTCACTCCGATTATAAGTATTGTTCCACGTCTTGTCCCATTATTTTTTAGCTAGACTTCTTGAGTCTCCAACTTGGAAGGCTGAGGACATATGTCCTTTTATTTTGTTGTCATATTGTCTATTCGTGATATTCTTCTTTTGGTTCTTTAATTTCAGGAATTTTGACCCCTTATTTGCTCTGGTCAAAATTTGATGTTCTTCAAGATATTCGGTATGCATGGCCGCTCTGCATAAAACATCTGAGATCGTTGCTGGCCGATTCACAAAGATGTTTCTTTTCAGTGCCTCGTCGCTGACCTTTCCAATCCTTACAGCTTCAATTACCATGTTATCGCTTACTTTAGCGTTCATCATTATCTTTTTGAATCGCCCGAAGTATAATTTCAACGACTCATCATACATACGTAAAATTGTATCGTATCAAACTTATCTACAAAATTCAATTCAAAATATACGAATATATGAAAATCAGAACGTATTATAACTATTTGTATTTTGTTATCAAATAAAAATATGTTTACCATATACAGAATACAACTCAGATAAGAGGGTAGTAAAATCAATTATCATATAATATAAAAAAAATACAAATGTATGTTTTGGTGATCTAAATCAAATAATTTTTCAAATGAAACAAATTTTCATATAATACATGGCTAATTTCTTCAGGGATCGAAAACACATTTGTCATCTTGACTGGGCAGCAAGAAAAATAGCAATATAATGATAACACATCTCTCAAGAAAAAACTATCAATAGCTATAAATAAAGAATAACACATTGTTTGGTTTTTTATAAATAAAATTGGTTATTAAAAATTGTATCTTAACGAACTTATCTAAAAATTTCAATATAAAACAATGTTCTAAATACTTTTTCCCTTTTGAATCTATATCTTAACAATGTTTTTTTTTGCTTTGGTTTCTATCTTAACAATGTTAATAAGTATAATATCGTGATTATAGAGTTATAAGAGCGTCGATGTAGAGTTTGCATTCTGATGATTATTATGGAATGAATGATCATCATGTTTTTAAACATATAGGAGACAGAAAAACGAAACTTTTACATATCTGTAGAAATTAATTTATATGAGAACGGACCAACGAGAAGCACCGGAACAAGAGGAAACTAGTGAGCTTGGACCAGAAGTAGTGCACAAAACTTTGAAGCTGCCAACTGGACCTATTAATCGACCTAAAGTTAGACAACTTGAATAAGTAGTGGGGACATTGTTTATATAGGCTAAAAGCAAGTTTAGTCATATGGCTAATCAAACCACATTGGTCTTGATTCAAGCCGATTAAGGGTTGCCAATGAGAGGTGTATGTGCTTGCACTCTTTTCCTTATGTCTAGTTTTGTCTCGACGGGTTTTCTAGACCAAGGATTTTAACGAGGTTTGTTAACACACTCTTTCACATATATCCTCATTGGTAACTTGCTAAGAAAGTCTTACAAGGAGTGATTTGGGCTAAGTTATGAAGTTAGACTATTTTTCTTTAATGTTTATGATTTTGGGTTTTTGTATGTTTGGTCCAATTGTTTCTCCAGCCCATTTTGTGACTTCTCTATCCTTTAAATACTAAGAACCCTTGTACCTTTCATTTTATCAAACTTTCTTTCAAAACCTTTTGCATTTTTTGATCAGTGAGGTGTTTAGCATTCTCAACTTGTTGCTCTTTGGTGTGTCATATCCAAAGTATTTTCATGCCTCAAGATTAAGAGACTTTCACATTGATAAGTGTGATTTTTAATGATTTTAGAGTACTATTTTAGGTTGTTTTTGTATCCGTTTAGCTAGTTTTCCTTGCATTTGGGTCCATTTAGGTTAGTTTTGCACTTTTTGCATTTGCATTTCGAGTTTTGGAGTTTTTCTAGGTATTAGAGCAAAAAGGAGCATAAAAAGGAGCTAAAATATCGGAACAAGCTGCTAAGGAGAAAAAGTTGCTCAACACTCGGATCGCTACCTCGCAGTTTGCTGGCGAGGATCACTCGGTTCGCTAACAGAAAGAAGCCTCAGTCGCCCGTCTCGACTTATCCATCACGAGGGAAGCCCAACCTGAACCACTCGGNTCTCGACTTATCCATCACGAGGGAAGCCCAACCTGAACCACTCGGACCACTTACTCGACAATTAACCAGCGAGGACAAC
>OVBA01005183.1:0-20741 GCA_900406435.1 Lepidium aucheri
GATTTATGTTTCTGGAAAAATTGAAACAGAGCAATATGATTTGATAAATGGATTTTTTTGAAGTGTAGGGTAAAATAGGTATATTTGAAAAAAGTAGGTTATCTAAGTAATTTGGAAAAAAGAGGTTATCCTAGTAATATATAAAATAAAGTAGGTTATATTAGTTAATTTTTTCTNATTAAGTGTAGTTATATTTAACTTAGTTGATTATGGTGCTCCTTTGTTATGATCTCATTAACTTTTAAATTCTTTAATAAGTAGTTTACAAAACTCTATAATTCTCGTGTATCTCATTTTAGAATGTGTTGTTTTATTCTTGTTTTGGTAGATGATTTATCTGATTTTGTTTTATAATTTTCCAGTATATGTGGACTCTAGCATATTAAGAAAGTATTCATCTTTGTGGTGATTCTTCTCTTTGGGAGATTTTCCTAAAAATTGAGTCATTTGTTTCTCTTCCAGTTTTTACTCGCAATCTTAGTGGCAGACCAAAGAAAGAAGAATTCATTCCGTTTGTGAGTTTAGAAAATCAAAATCTCATAAATGTGGAAGGTGTGGTCAAACTGGTCACAACAAATCAAATGGTGTTAATCCAATCTAGTTTTTCTTTTGTCTTTTCGATTTTTCTCTCAAACTATATTGTTTTTATAGATGTGTTTTGTAAATAATTGTAATCCGTGTTTTTACATTTAGCGTTTATCATTGTTTGTTTTTAAAATTTAATAAGCTTCCTTGAAAAAGTGTATAAAAACAATATAAAATTCTCAAGTAAATAAAATTCTCAAGTAAATGCCTAAACAAAGAAAATAGTTTTCTTTTTAAGTTTCTATTAAATAATATTTATAAGGTTCCTTATAAAAATTTATGAAATATGGTGATTAGTTTGTTTATTAAAATTCATAAGATATCTTATAAAATTTAATAAATCCAAATAAAATGCTTAAACATATTAATTATGTATCTTATAAACTTTCTTAAAAAGCAACTAGCTAATCAGATAAAAAATCCAAAGGATAATCCAAACGTTAATCCTAATATTAATCCATAGAAAATAGTTTTGGATTACTTGGCAACATAACCTGTAAAACAATTTTTCATTTTCTTTTGTTAAACAAATGATATCCTCTCATTTTTGTGTATTATTATAATATCTATTTACCATATCTAATGTGCTCAATAAATTTTTCATAATCATGTAATGAAACTTTGGATCTTGCCACAATTTAATATTTGTAACTTTTTAGTTTGATTTTTGAACATAATATATTAACCGAGTAATTATTAGCAATTATTTGATTGACTTTCACAATTATCAAACTAATTAAGATCATATCTATTAAAAGTGAGTTTTCAGTTTTAATCCACTAAGTTTCGACATTTCTATCATCCATGTGGAACTGAAAATGTGAAATTTTTTATTCATAATTAATTGTAATAACTGTTTTAGAAGCGGTGGAATGTTAACACACTTTAACATCTAAACGGTTAAATGTAAGCGGTGAAATCATTTTTAATATATGTCAAACTGAATAAAGAAAATATTAAGATGGCAAAATAAGAAAACTGTCTCTGATTTTATAAAATCCCGACTGATCTGTATAAAGAGAGACATTAATACTTGATAACATTAGAGTATCAAGGAACCAAACATAGCAGTGCTTTTATTTCATAAATCATCCTATATTAATAGATATGATTTTAGTTTTTGATGTTTTTATAAATTTTTATGAAATCTCTCATTAAAATTAAAAAAACCAAATGAAAATACTAAGATCACAAAATAAGAAACTGTTCAAACTTTTTTACAATTTTACAATACGAGTCTGAACTTTATAAAGACACACAATAGTACTTGAGAAATCAAAAGTCTTTACTTTGAACAGAGCATAGTAGAAGTTCTAAATCACAAACAACCTAAAATAAACTAGTTTTGCATTTCTGAAAATGTATTAGATGCAAGTTTCATCCTTAGATTTCCCAAAAAAATTTCAGATAGTCTTGTCTAATCATTAACTCTCATCAGCCAACATATCTTCATCAAATAGATTACAGAGTCATCAATATTTGAAACCTGAAACAATTGCCAAAAAACGCTTCTTTATAAAAAAAAACTTTCAAATATTTATAAATCCAAAACTTTTTGAAATTACATGAGGGAATTTATCATCAATCACAATCTTATAAGGAGACACATCCATACTTTCTTCTTTGTTGCTGCGAACAACATATGAAATTACATCTGCACATGCAGCAGATGAGATCTCTTATAATTCTCTGTGAGTTGATTTCTGAGAGTGTTTATCAAAGATATATTTCTCTCTTTGGTGTTGACATGAAGTGCAATCCATTTTTTTTAGACATAGTGGAAAAAGAGTCTCAACACTTTTTTTGATCAAACTGCTGGTTTCTTCTTGGAATGGAAACTTGTATCCATCCTCACCCTCGATGAATTCAATGTATGACTCATCAATTGTCTTCAGAAATGTTTCTTCAACAACAACTTTCTTGTTCACAAAGATCTCAGAATCTTGTCTCTTCTTCATCCGCAGCATATCTAGTATTACTTTGACATGCTGTTCAAAAAAAAAGTAATCAACTTTCTTACCATTTTCATAAACGATCTTATAATGTAATCAATTTTTTAAAGTTTGGCCTTACTGTGTCTTAAATTTTTTTCCTAGAGTCTGAAGAGCAGTAAACCATTTGAGATTTACATTCATGCCTCCAATCAAGACTTCTCTACAATCAAGTTAATATAATTTATAAGAATTTAAAACTAATTATTAATTTATTCAATTTAATAAGTTATATAATTCTCTCATCAACGGATGGTTCAGCCGGCAGGTGAAAGGGATGTCATAGAAGGTGTTCCTCGCTTGGTCATCAATACAACGACCTATCCGTAAACTCCTTCAACCCGTTCTAAGAACTAGGGTTTTGTGTAATAGCTTTTTGATATTCAATAACTTATGTTAAAAAATAATCACAAAAATCCATGTGAGAAAAGCCTATTGGCTAGTAATTATGAGGCTCTGATTTTTGACTAGAATGGACACCAAAGGTCTTTGCCCCTCCATCTTTTGGATAAAAGGGTAGAATTTTAGGTTTTTACGTGTTGTTAAAGAGTTGAACAATGGTCTTTTCATGTTGTCAAAGAGTTGAGCTATGCAAATAGATGGCGAGTGCCTAATCAAATTTATTGAGATTCACGAGGGAACATCACTTTTCATATTAAAGAGAGGGTTAGAAAATATATTTATTCTAATTTAGAGGGTGATATACACGCATTTTAGCATGTTTTAGGTGTCATTTTTAGTTCACTTTTCATGCATATCTGTTGCATTTACATTACATTCGACTCACTTTTAGTTTTTTCTATAAAGTTACATTTGCATACCATGCACATTGCATTTGGAGTTATTTTCAGGAAGTTTGGACTAGAGAGGAAAAAGCACGGTAACTCGGATTGAATAACAACAGTAACTCGGATTGGATAACAACGGTAACTCAGGTTACTAACCAACAACAACAGCACTCGGATTGCAAACCAACGACAATGGCACTCAGATTGCAAACCCAACGGCAAAGGCACTCGGATTGCAAACCAACAGCAACTGTACTCTGATTGCAAACTAACGACAACGACACTCATATTACAAACCAACCGAAATGGCACTCGGATTGCAAATGCAAACTAACGACAACAACACTCAGATTACAAACCAACTACAATGGCACTCGGATTTCAAACCAAAGGCAATGGCACTCAGATTGCAAACCAACAGCAATGACACTTGGATTGCAAACCAACGACAATGGCACTCAGATTGCAAACCAACAACAACGGTAACTCAAATCAAAAATCAACAGAAACTCGGATCATGTCATGGTGTCAGCAGATTGATTCATGATGGGCCTTGTATCTCAATGGATCCTACTACACCAGATGGGCCGATTCAATTCCACTTTTGATGGTCCAATGACTCTATTCGACCCACGAAGTTAAATCACCTATCTTTCTTAGTTTTTTGTTTTCTACTTGTTAGGTTTAGTGGAGGATCAGTATAAAGACCTCCTTGGGACTTTTCATCTAAGTTTTACCGCTACTTCAGAAGCTCTAAGAGCTTTTCATTGTTGTAATTCCAGAACAAGATTTCACTTTTGTTTTATCTAAGTTTTAATTCATTTTCAGTTTGCTTGCATTCTAAGTTTACTTTCTGAATTCCTTGATCATGTCATCCACTTTGATTGTTATTTTGATTGTTTTACCTATGATTTCTGAGTATTTAACTTAGGGTTCTTGAGGGAACGGACTAGACCAGCATGGATCTTAAAGTTTTCTAATTCGCTTAAGACTAGAATAATATAGATCTCTTTTGTTTCGGTATTGTTAATGTTTGTTCCTTTCTGATCAATTGAAACATGATCTTAGACTTTTAGCTCCTGATAGGTATGTTGAATTGTCTGACCAAACCGTCTCAGAAATTTACATCCTTAGTTTAAGACATTAATTATTTAAAGTGTTTATTAGGCTCATTAAATTTTTTGCTTCACACCAATTAAGTTGTTAAACACTTATGATGATAAGGTCAATTGATAGCTGTACTGAGATTGTTTGCCACAAAGACTCAGTAGTTATAAGTTATTTCCTAGATATCAGCTCTGTTTGAGTTTGTTAAGCGATTTAGTGACTTCAATTGAGACGCTGGTCCATGATTTCTGTCCCTTAAGAAACCCTTTTCTTATCAATTGCTTAGTTGTTTTCACTGCACTCGATTTCTGTTTTAGCTGTACTTAATTTCCATTGTTCTGTTACTTTGAATTTCTCACTTATTTTGCTTATTTGACTGTTATTTCTATTTCTTATTATTTCATCATTTAGGTTGATAGATAACAAACCATTTATTCGATTTGGCTTGAATTAGAGTAGTCTATTATATTCTTATTGCTGGTTACCCTCCCACTTAGATTGACACCTATTATACTATATCGACATCATAGTATAATATGATTTGAAAAATAGGGTAAAATCCTGTTATCAAATTGACATCGTTGCCAACTGGGTTTCTATTTAATACGTTTAGAATTTTTGACTTTCTAAGATCAAGCTATTTTTCTGTTTCTTGCTAACTTTGGTCTGCCTTCGTCTGTTTCAGGGTGAACTTACAACTCGAGTTCAACTCCCCATTATATGCAGACAAGTTCTCAAGGCAGCCAAAATCTTTTCCCTCCTTTAGACAACATTGATAGATTTCCACATGAGTTGAGAGAGCCGAATAACCCACTCTGTAGCGGACAAGAAAATCAGGAAAAATGACATCCCATGATGGTTCAACTTCAAAGATGCCGTTGGCGCTAAAGGAAACAAACCATGAACAAGTGTCACCTGTTAAGAGACCTAGAAAAAACGGAGCAGAAGACACACCCAGCAGTCACACTCAGCGATAGGAAATTGTTCCTCTGTCCATTCCGAACATCAACTTCAAGATCAAAAGTAGTTTCATCTCCATGGTTTCAAAACCGCAAGTTTCATGGACTGCCTGTAGAGGACCCTCTTGATCATTATGATAGGTTTGAATGGCTCTGCAGCCTGGCTAAGATCAATTGAGTCAGTGAGGATGCCTTTATGTTGAGGTTGTTCCCATTTTCTCTTCGGGACAAAGCACATACTTGGGAGAAATATTTACCTCACTACTCTATCCTTGCACGGGACACTTGCAAATCTACATTTTTTGCCAAGTTTTTCTCTACCTCCAGGACTGCAAAGCTTCGAAATGAGATTACCAACTTTGTGCAGACAAATTTAGAGTCATTCTCTGAAGTGTGGGACTGGTACAAAATGTACAAAACTCAGTGTTCTCACCATGACTTCCCTACTCAAACACTACTGAGTAATCTCTACCGCGGTGTTCTTCTGAAAATCTGATGCTGTTAGATACAACCAGCCATCATAACTTCCTAAACAACAATGTCGATGAGGCTGGGAATTAGTGGAGAACCTTGCCCAAGAATATGGGCATTATGGAGAAGACTTTGACAGAAGCGACAGAGGCACCATAGATTCAGATACAGTGAGCAAAAAGGAATTCAGAGCTATGAATGACATGTTGGACAAGTTCCTAATGGTGCATCAGAAACACGTGTAGTCGGTACGTCATGACGAACTGGTTCATGACGAAGAGGATGATCAGGTTGAAGATGTTAGTTTTGTGCAGAATTAAGGAGGGGGCTACAAACAATACAAGAACAATCAACAGTATCTGAACCTCTCCTTCAGGAACACCAACGTTGCTAACCCCCAAGACCTATTTTTCCCACCCAAACCCCAACCCGTTCAGCCCAAAGCTTATGTGCCAAAGCAACAATACCATCAAAATTTTCAAGCCATTCCAACTGCACCACCATGGTATGAAGCACATGCTCTGCTGCCTACTCAAAAAGGTCCGGAGGTTATGGATTTTATCCAACAGATTCTGAAGGGTCAGACTACGACAGCTACTGAGTTGACAAAGAAGTTTGCTGAGGTACACTTGAAGATAGATGCATCGCACAATGATCTCAATTGCAAGTTTGGGAAATTGAATGCAAGACTCAAGTACCTTGAGAGTCAACAAGCATCCTCATCTATGAAGAATTCTAGGCAACTACAAGGAAATGCCATTTAAAATCCCAAAGAATACACCTCCCAATATATTACCTTGAGAAGTGGTAAAAAGCTTTCTCAATGTGCTGAAAAGGTTATATACACTGAGGATAGTGTGGTTCAGGAAGGGGAGGACGATCAGATCAAAAATTCGACAGAAAAATCAACTCCAAAGACCCCACTCGATCAAGAGACTTTGAAGGTAGTTGCGTGCTACCTCTTGTGAAAAAAGTCAAACCTGATGCCATGCCCGACATACCAGGTCGAGTTAAACCCAAAACCACAACCTCTGATGCTCAAAAATCATCAGAAACTAAAGAAAAAAGCATGAGTTCAGCACCACCCTCATACAAGCCTCAATTACCTTTCCTTGGACGGTTTAAGAAGGAACTTACTGAGAAATACAAGGGTCTCTTTGTAAGTAGATAAAGGAGATTGAGTTGAAGATTCCTATCTTGGATGCATTTACACTTATACCTCCTTATTAGAAGCTCCTGAAAGAAGCTAGTAGGAAGAGAACTAAGGAAGCAGAGAGCATGGGAGTAGTGACTCATGAGTGTAGTTCCATCAAACAGAGGAGGGCAGTGCAAGAGAAGCAAGAGGACCCTGTGACATTCACTTTACCATGCTCATTGGGTCACTTAACCTTCATCAAATGTCTTTGAGATCTTGGAGCTTTAATCAGCTTAATGCCATTCTCTCTTGCTAGAAGGATGGGATTCAACAACTACAAGTTTTGTAAACACTCTTTGATCCTAGCTGATAAGTCCACTCGATTGCCATATGGTTTGTTGGAGGATTTGCCAATTAAGATTGGCAACGTAGAGCTGGATATGGATGAAGAACCACAAGATCCACTATTCCTTGGTAGACTATTTTTAGCCTCCATTGTTGCAGTAATTGATGTGCAGAGAGGAACAATCAAGCTCAAACTTGGAAAAGACCTCAAAATGAAGTTTACTATCAATAAAGCAAAGATGAAGCGAACTATTGAAGGACAAAGCTTCTCAATTGAGGGATTAGACCAGATGGACGTCAAGCCTCTTAAGCTCCCTCAGGTTAAATTGGCTAAGAGTCGCAAAACTAGTGACTATTGCAGGAGAGCCACCATGTATAAAGAGGTGTTTGATGGGAGAAGCCTCGAATCTCTGTTTGCTTGCAATGAGACTACACAGCGACCTCTTAAGGAGATATGCAAGCTACCTGAACTGGACATTGGACCCGATATAATTTTGCAACCCAAGGAATTTGTGGATGGAGTAATTGAGTACATGGTGAAGAACAACAAGCGTTCCAAGCCATTTGCTAAAGTCAAGCAGCTTCTCTTTCCAACAAAGCCCAAATCTGATTAGTCAGGACCTTTTATCATCAAAGGGGTTATGCCTTGCGGAGCCATCACTTTTGTTAGCAAGGAAGGAGATGATATTCCAAATAATGGGCAGAAAGTCAAGCTCCACATGGTTGCTGGAACCACATCAGAGGGAACTCCAATTACTCGTTCTGAACCACCTCAAATCTGATGGGCTTGAAGAGTCAAGCTTGAGAATATAAACAAGCTCACTTGGGAGGAAGTCTCATGCATATCCTTGTGTATACTTTCTTTCGTTTCCCTGCAATTTTTCTTTGTTTCCTTTTTGTTTTTGTGTGTCAGGTCGTGGAGAATAGCCAAAACATCACAAGCAGCTGAATTATTTTAAAGCGTGAGAGGCAAGACTTTAAGTCTAGAGTCCAGCCACCACTTACTCTCCAACTCGGACTACATTTCCTAGTCAAGTAAGCTATCCATATGCTCGTGTCCTACGCTGCCTTTCTGACTCAGTTATTACTCCAAGTCCAAGTGCCACCACCATTTCGACTCGGTCTGCACTTCCGAGTCCCTACGCCACTACTTTGACCTAACATGATCCGCATCTCTGAGTCACAAGCACCACCATTGCGTCAAACCACTATCGACTCAAACAAGCACACTGAGTAGATATGGATCCAGCGGGATGGTCTATTTGTTGGGTCCAAGGTAACAACTTCTTCAACTCCATTGTATATATTTTTGCATTGTTCCATTTGCTTTGCTTGTCTAGGATTTCCTTTCCGACTTCTATTACACAAGCGATTATCTCGTTTAAGTTTGGGAGAGAATCCTAGTAACATGTTTTCTGTGTTTCTTACATTTTATTTCCATTTAGCTCACTCATCCCATTTAGTTAACGCATTGCATCTAAGACATAAAAAAAATCTGGTGTCATGTAGTGTCACGTAGCCGAATAGCATGTAGGATTGAGTCTATATGCACAGGGAATTATGAGGATAATAGTCGTTTAAAACTTATTAATTGACTTGCTAGATTCAAGGTCCTAGTTTATAGGTTCTTTGTTGCATTTCATGCTTGTTCTGAAAGTTAAGACTGAATCATGGTAGCAATGTTTAGCACAAGTCTCGCGCCATGATTGTACATGTTTTGATTTGACGCCTATCCTCACTAAGTGATAACCATAAAACTCAATGCTAATTATCTTTTATTTGCATTAAAAAGAGCTTGTGGACAGAACATAATACTTGGATTATCTTTTTTTCTTTATGTTGCTACCTTGTTATCCCAGTAGAATTCCCACCTTGTTTCACATCTTGACTTATTTCAAACCATGAATTGCTTGTGTGTGAATGTGAGGCCTATTTTTAGTCTTAGCTCAGTATAAGTTGTTAGTTGAGAGCCGATAAAGCCATGGTCTTATATAGTTTTTGGTCCATGATTTTTGGACTAGATTAGGATTAGGTGGTTAGCTTAGGTTTGGAAGGGGAATCGCTTGAGTTTAAGCAGAAAAAAGGATATGGAAAGAATGGGAAAGGAAAAGATCTAAGTGAAATAGTCAAAGAAGAGAAAGGGAAGAAAGTATAAGTGTACAATAAACTAGTGAAGATTTTGGGAATGCTAATGTGAAAGGTTCTAAGTGCAGTAAAG
Organism: Lepidium aucheri; assembly: GCA_900406435.1. Classification (NCBI taxonomy): domain Eukaryota; kingdom Viridiplantae; phylum Streptophyta; class Magnoliopsida; order Brassicales; family Brassicaceae; genus Lepidium; species Lepidium aucheri. The sequence goes on from OVBA01005183.1 coordinate 9,600, forward strand.
TGAAGTAGACACAAAATGTCTAGATAAATTAAGAACAAAATTGAACCAGAGAACGTGATGAGAAACCCAAAACCACTAGAAGAAGTTTAGAAGCCCCTTTCCTTAGATTAAAAATAGAAAGCTAAAGTTGATGATTTTATATGGACAAAAAGAAAAAAAAATATAGCCAAATGGTTAGGGTAGAGTATAATCGTTTTTCTTGTTTAGATTAACTAGGATGAGAGGGGTAGATAAGATTATGGATCTGTATGCGCATATTGGTTCTCACCTTTAGCATTATGGTAAAGCTTGGTCCATTCAGGAGTGATCTCTTATGCTCATTGCTTGACTAGTTATAGAAAAAGAGACCATTCTAATATCTCGACCTGACCGTTAGCCAAGCAAGCTCTCTAGTGATGCTTAGACATGATCCACAGTTACTGAACTAATGAATGTTAAGAGGATAGATCAATTTGAATTCGTAATTAAGTTGTGGCTAAGCTTAGATTGAACTGTGATTGTTATGACTAAAGTTTTTAAGTAAGGCTTGTTTGAATTGCACTAGTAGAACTTACAACTAGGACCTTGAGTTTTGCATTCGTTTCAGCTTGTTTCTTGTTCTGAGTTTCTGACATTGCAACCTCTTGTCCAACTTAGTTCTTTTCATTTGCTTGAGGGCAAGCAAAGTCTAAGTTTGGGGGAGTTGATATACACGCATTTTAGCATGTTTTATGTGTCATTTTAGTTCACTTTTCATGCATATTTGTTGCATTTACATTACATTCGAGTCATTTTTAGTTTGTTCTGCAAGGTTATATTTGCATAGCATACACATTGCATTTGGAGTTATTTTTAGGAAGTTTGAACTAGAGATGAAGAAGCATGGTAAATCGGATTGGATAGCAACGGTTACTCAAATTGGATAGCAATGGTAACTAGGATTTCAAACCAACGACAACGGCACTCGGATTACAAACCAACGGTAATGGCACTCAGATCGTAAACCAACGGCAAATGCACTCAGATTGCAAAGCAATGGCAACGGCACTCGGATTGCAAACCAACGGCAATGTCACTTAGATTACAAACCAACGGAAATGGCTCTCGGGTTGAAAACTGTCACTAGGATTGCAAACCAACATTAATGGCACTTAGATTGCAAACCAACCGTAATGGCACTCGGATTGCAAACCATCGACAATAGTAACTCGAATCACAAATCAATAGAAAATCAGATCATATTGTGGTGTCAGCAGATCGATTCAAGATGGGCCTTGTATATCAGCGGATCCTACTACACTAGATGGGCCAAGTCAACTCCACTTTTGATGGCCCAATGATATACCTCTATTTTACTACCTTTCAGCTCATTAACATGCCTACTTTTAGGGTTTCTATCTGTGTTTTGTGTCACTCTCAAGTGGAAAACATAGGAACTTGGATTATTGGCATTGGAGTCTCGTTTGGATGATTTTGGAGCATTACATGAAGTTTTACGAAAAAGGGCTATGATCAACCGATCAACATCTTGAGCAATCGATCGATCAAGTCTTCTTGCCAGAACAATGCTCGATCTCACGATCGACTTAACGTATTGGAGGATCAATCACACAAGTCCACAATCGATCGATCAACACCTTGATCGATCGATCAACGAGCACCAAAGCAAATACCTAATTTTTCTTTTTTGTACCTCGATCTCAGGACATATAAATATTTCTATTTTCTGTTTCTTTTACACATCGCTCATTATTCATAGAGAACTTTAGAGTTATTCAGTAAGCTAGAGAGAGAGAGAATTCAACATTGAGAAGAATCTGTAAACTCCCTTTTTATATTTTTATGCAATTCAAGTTTATTTTCATTATGTATTTTGTTTCAATTTCAATTATGTTTGAGTAGGTAATCAATCATGTTTAGGGTTTCTAGGGATTTAGAAATCAATGATTAGGGACAAATTGAATCGAATCTAGTAAGACTATTCTCCATCTAATCTTGTGCTTAATGCTTAGAATAGCATAATCAACTAATCTATGAACTTAGGTTGTTAGCTCTCCAAAAGCTTACTAAGAATCTAAACTAGATTAGATGAACAATCAATCCTAAACCGTGATAGCTGATGTTTAGGTTGATTGTTGATAGTTGAACCTACTACTTTAATGCATGTTCGAAATTTGGAACCAACGATAGTTAGGACCTCTAAATTGTCGAGTAGAGTTTCGAGTACTACGAGAGTAGGCTTGTTATACCATACCATTTTGTTCAAGTCGAGAATTGAGCTTAAATAATACTCTAAACAGTTTCCCTAGTTAGATTCCTACTTCCCAATGAATACTCTATGGCTGGTGCTTTTAATAATTAAGTCTACATTGTTTAAGTTACTTGTTAGTCTCTTGAATTTGATTAGTATAGGTTGAGAAATACAATTGATAATGAAAGTGCAATACTTGGTTCTTCGTGGATCTGATCCCTAAGTACTACTACTTCATTGTTGTGTACTTGTAATAGATAGCTTTGGGTTAAAACCTGATAACACCTCAAGTTTTTGGCACTATCCGGGGAGCCAATTGGTGGCCTTTTGATTAAGATTTGCTTTCAAGTCTATACTCTTTTACTTACGTTTTGTTTTGTATTTTGTTTTTTGTTTTTGTTTCACGTTTGTGCACAAGAGAAGTCAAGGTTCAGATAATCTACTTGGTTTGAATAACAAATAACTTTCCAGAGTTGAAAGAGAAAATCGCAGAGCAAAAGCAATGAGTCAGGAAAACCAGCAGAATCCTCAGGACCGTGAGATTCAGCTAGCTGTTCAGAGAAACCAGGATGTTCAGCAAACTGTTGAACAATTGCAGAGAAATTTTGCTATGCTCAGGAGGCAGCAGGAACAACCTCAACGCCATGCTATAGGTAAAATGGATACACCTCACACATAATATTAGAATATGTCTGCTATTCGACCTCCACCTATCGAGAGACAAGACCATGAAATTAAGCCTCAACTTATTTGATTAGTGAAGCAACATGTCTTCAATGATCTCCCAGGAGAGAACACGATGGATCACATCGAGAACTTTGAAGACATGTGCAGTACCATGAGCTCGAATGGAGTCCCTGCAAAACTATGTGAAGTGTAAGCTGTTTCACCATTCTCTTTCTGACAAAGCTTCTAGGTGGTTGCGATCCTTGCCTCCAGGTTCAGTGACCACATGGGCTAAAGTTAGGGCTTCCTTCATGGATCAGTTCTATACTAAGTCAAGGACTGCAACACTAAGAAGCAAGATTTCAGCGTTTCAACAATGTTCTGGTGAGTTTTTGCATGAAGCTTGGGAGAGTTTCAAAGAATACCAACGAGATTGCCCCCATCATGGTTATTCGGATGAGCAGCTGCTCAATACATTCTATGGAGGAGTCTATTGGGAGTATAAGAACTCTTTGAATGCTGCTAGCAATGGAGAATTCATGGCAAACACCAGGGATGAAGCCTTCACTCTCATCGAAAACTTGGCTGCAAATTCAGGGAACCATTATCCACAATATGATCAAAGTAAGAAGGTCAATAGTGTGAAGATTCAGAGGATAGATGAGATTTCATAGAATATCGACATGCTTATCAAGGCGAGTCAAGGAGATAACCGAGGAGTGCATCAGCTGAATAACACTAGGGAAGTCGTTCAAGTTCAGGATGAGTCTGACATGTTTGAAGATGAGAATGAGGTCGATTATCTGAATTGGCAAAACAGGAGACAAGACCAGAACTATCTCACATACAGGAGCACCAACGTCGAGAATCCACAAGATATCGTTATACCACCTCCAGTAATGCCACATGGATCACCATTTCAGGGTAAACTATTTCTGCAAAATTCAGGGCAGGGATCAAATTTAGGGGCTGGAGATGGGTGTAAAGCTTACAAGCCTTACACACAAGAGGCAACACAGCAAGCTAGTTCATCTGGAACTTCTAATGATGAGATTAAAGCTCTCATTCAACAGCTTGCAACCGAGCAGCAAAAGTCTACTAGGGAATTCAGTACTAAGGTGAACAACATGTACAATGATTTGAATAATAGGTTTGAATCCGTCTCAGTGCACTTGAAAAAGCTAGATACACAAGTGGCACAAACAGCTGAAGCTATGAGGAGACCACAAGGAGTTTTACCAGGTAAAATTGAGAAGAACCTTAAAGAATCATGCAATGTTGTGCATTCGATGGCTAAGGAACAAAATTTGGATAAGGAGAGCAGCTGCGAGAGTAAGTACCGACCTCTTATACCCTATCTTATGGAGCTTGCAAAGCAAGAAGATCAAGGAGAATTCACTATTCCTTGTTCTCTTGGAAAGTTGACTTTTGGTGATGCATTATGTGATACTGGTGCAAGTGTTAGTGTGATCTCGTTGGAGACAATGAGGGAGCTTGGGATCGAGCTTACGCAGGAGCATACCTCATCCATTTCGTTTGGTGATGCCATGATATACCTCTATTTTACAGGTTTTGAGCTCATTAACATGTCTACTATTAGAGTTTTTGTCTATGTTTTGTGTCATTTTCAGGTGGAAAATGTAGAAACTTGGATTATTGGTATTGGAGTTTTGTTTGGATGATTTTGGAGCATTACTTGAAGTTTCACAGATATAACCTATGGTCGATCGATTAAAACTTTTATCGACCGATAAAGCTTGCTTGCTAGATCATTGTTCGACCGCACGATCGACCTACTTAGCTAGAAGATTGATCACACAAGTTAGTGATCGATCGATCAACATCTTGATCGATCGATCAACGACAATTTGAAGCAAATACCTAGTTTTCCTTTTTTGCACCTAGATCTCAGGACATATAAATACTTCTATTTTTCGTTTCTTTTACACATCGTTCTTTATTTACAGAGAACTTTGAGAGTTATTCAGTAAGCTAGAGAGAGAATTCAATATTGAGAAGAATCTCTAAACTCCTTTTTTATATTTTTATGCAATTTCAGTTTAGTTTCATTATTTCTTTTGTTTTGATCCAAATCATGTCTAGGTAGGTCACTAATCTGTTTTAGGGTTTCTAGGGATTCAAGAATCAATGATTAGGGACAAATAGAATCAAACCAATAAGAGTATTCTCCATATAATTATTGTGCTTAATGCTTAGAGTAGCGTGATCAACTAATCTATGAACCTAGGTTGTTAGCACTCCAAAAGCTTGCTAGGAGTCTGAAGTAGATTAGATGAGCAATCAATCCTAGACCGCGATAGCTAATGTTTAGGTTGATTGTGGATAGTTGAACCTACTTGTTTAATGCTTATTTGTAATTTGGAAACAACGAGAGTAAGTACCTCTAGATTATCGAGTAGAGTCTCAAGTACTACGAGAGTAGGTTTGTTATACCTTTCTGTTCAAGTGAAGAGCTTAAGCATTGTTCTGAACAGTTTCCCTAGTTAGATTCCTACTTCCCGATGAATACCCTATGCTTGGTGCATTTAATTATATAGTTTACATTGTTTAAGTTGCTAGTTAATCGTCTAAAATGTGATTAGTATAGTTTGAGAAATATAAGCAATATTCAATAGTGCAATACTTGGTTCTTCCTGGATACGATCCTTAAGTACTACTACTTCATTGTTGTGCACTTTCAGTAGGTAGCTTTAGATTAAAGCTTGATACGCATCAAGTTTTTGGCGTCATTGCTGGGGAATCAATTAGTTGCCTTTTGACTAAGATTTGCTTTCAAGTCTATACTCTTAGACTTACTTTTCTTTTCTTTTGTTATTTTGTTTTTGTTTCAGGTTTATGCACCAAAGAAGTCAAGGTCAGATAATCTACTTGGTTTGAATAATGAAAAACTTGCCAGAGTTGAAACAGAAAGTCGCAGAACTAAAGAAATAAATCAGGAAAACCAGTAGAATCTTCAGGACCATGAGACTCAGCCAGCTATTCCGAGTGATCAGGATGTTCAGCAAATTGTTGAACAATTGCATAGAGATCAGGCTATGCTCAGGAGGTAGCAAGAACAACCTCGACGGATAGCTATATGTGATATGGATACACCTCACACATACTATCAGAATAGGTCTTCTATTTGAGCTCCACCTATCCGGAGGCAAGATTATGAGATCAAGCCTCAGCTGACTGGATTATTGAAGCAATATGTCTTCAACGGTTTCCTAGGAGAGAACCGTATGGATCACATCGAGAACTTTGAAGAAATGTGCAGTACCACGAGTTCGAATGGAGTTCCTGCAGACCATGTGGAGTGTAAGCTGTTTCACCATTCACTTTCTGATAAAGGTTATAGATGGTTGAGATATTTGCCTCTAGGTTCATTGACTAAATGGGCTGAAGTTAGAGCTGCCTTCTTGGATCAGTTATATACTAAGTTAAGGACTACAACATTAAGAAGCAAGATCTTAATGTTTCAGCAACGTTCTGGTGAGTCTTTGCATGAAGCTTGGGAGAGATTCAAAGAGTACCAACAAGATTGTCCCCATCATGGTTATTCGGATGAGCTACTGCTTAATACATTCTATAGAGGAATCGATTAGGAGAATAAGAACTCTTTGAATGCTGCTAGCAATGGAGACTTCATGAAAACACTAGGGATGAAGCTTTTACCCTCATCGAGAACTTGGCTGCAAGTTCAGTGAACCATTGTCCACAATATGATCGAAGTAAGAAGGTCAATAGTGTGGAGATTCAGAGGATCAATGAGATTTCAGAGAAGCTCGAAATGCTTATCAGGGCAAGTTGTAGAGAGAGCCGAGGGAAGTCGATGAAGTTCAGGTTGTCAATCAAGTTCAGGTTGAGTCTGATATGTCTGAAGATCAAAAAGAAGTCGATTATGTTAATTGGCAAAACAGGGGGCAGAAGTAGAACTATCTCTTATACAAGAGCACCAACGTCAAGAATCCACAGGATATCGTCATACCACCTCTAATAATGCCACAAGGATTACCATTTCAGGGTAAACCATTTATGCAGAATTCAGGGCAAAGATGGAACAACCAAAGGTCAAATTCAGGGGCTGGTGATTAGCGAAAACCTTACAAGCCTTACACACAAGAACTGACACAGCAAGTTAGTTCATCTCAAACTTTTAATGATGAGATTAAAGCTCTTATTCAACAGCTTGCAACCGAATAGCAAAACTCTACTAACGATCTCAATACTAAGGTGGAAAACATGTACAACAATTTGAACAATGAGTTTGAATCCGTCTCAGTATATTTGAAAAAGCTGGATACAAAAGTGGCACAAACAGCTTAAGCTATGAGAAAACCATAAAGAGCTTTACCGGGTAAAGTTGAGAAAAACTCTAGAGAATCTTGCAATGTTATGAATCTTAAGGCTAAGAAACTCGATGTGGATAAAGAGAGCAGCTGTGAGAATAAATATTAACATCCTATACCTTATCTCAAGGAGCTTGTAAAGTAAGAAGATCAAGGAGAATTCACCATTCCTTGTTCTCTGGGCAAGTTGAAGTTTGGTGATGCTTTGTGTGACAGTGGTGCAAGTGTTAGTGTGATCTCATTTGAGAAAATGAGGGAGCTTGAGATCGAGCATATGCAGGAGCATACCTCCTCCATTTCGTTTGGTGATGTCACTTCTAAGAGCCAAGAGGTAGGTTAGTTGATTTCACAGTCATTGTGGGCAATTGCAAGGTTCCAACCAATTTTACGGTTGTTGAGATGAATAAGGAAGGAGTTGTGCCCACTCTGTCAGGTCGACCATTCTTGAATACTGTTGGGGCAAAGATTAACTTTTCTAACCAAAGTGGTTTTTGAAAATGTTGATAAAGGAGTCTCCTAATCTATTAGAAAATCGACTAAGAACCTATGTGGTGTAATAAGGAGTTTTGTTGAAAATGAGAAGATTGAGGTTGTGAATTTGATCAACACAAATTTGGAGTATGAGAAACCAGAGTATTGGTCATTGGATGAAGAGCATGAGATCTATCATGAGCAAGCAAGAGAATTGGCTGAATATGATGATGATAGTACCCTTATTGAGAAACCCGATGAATAATATGAGAATATACTTAAAATTTGCGTTTGAAATTTTTTGCACGAAGACTTAGTCTTGAATCTCCTGGACCATATTCGGTGAAGGAATTGAAGCCTGATGGAACTGTAGTGTTGCTGGACACAACAAGTGCTAAATTCCACAGGAAGGATGAACAACTCAATGAATTCATCAAGGACGAGATGAAAATGAAGGGAGTGATCATTCTTCCCAAGGATAATTTAGCCAATTAGGTGGCATTCAAGTCAAGCTATTGACTTTAAACAAGCGCAGAATGGGAGGCAACCCACTAATAAGTAGTTTTTATTTTCATAGTTTTTCTGTTTTAATTTGATTTTTGGTTTTATTTCGAATTTGTTTTAGGTAAAAAAAATGGACAAAGGGGCTTTGATTGATCAATCCACTCAGAGATCAATCGATATTGGGTGCTTCAAGGGTTTACGCTCAATCTAGTGATCGATCTACACATGTGTGATTGATCGATCATCAAAGAAAAAGCTAATACGCTCGATCTTGTGGTCGACCTCATCAGGAGGATCGATCGATAAAACATGAAAGGAGAGGAACGCCTGATCTGATGATCAACCTGCTGACAAGCGATCGATCGATCAACGGCGATCAAGGACGTACGAGCGATCTATTGATGACCTGTATAGTCTTGATCGTGCGATCAACGTGTTTTAAGAGGTACGATCGATCGATCGATCGATCAACATCTTGATTGATTAATCAACGGGCCAGATAATTCTTTATAACAAAGAAAACACGGGTTTCGTTCAAAATATTTTAATTCGTGGGTTTTAGGCGATTTTTAAGTGAAAAACTTAAAAATTCTCTATCTTCCTCGATTATTAACTGTTTTTTTCGATTCAAATACCAACCTGATCGAAATTGCATCCTCTATCCAATTATTTATTCATCTGATTCGATTGGAAAATATATGGCTTCTAAATTATCAATTTAAAAGTGGCAAAAAATTTGTGAGATTTTTGGAAATTCTAGATTTTGATTGATTATTGCGCAATTGTGTTAATCCAATATGTAGTCATGATTATATGATAATTTCAATCAGTCTTACCGATTGTATTGTTAGATTCTTGCCTAGAAATCGATTGCTAGGTTGTTGAAATTTTTTGATGAATTTTGGATTTTCGATATGGAATTGGGAATTTGTGTTGTTGATTGAAGCATTGCTGGATGATTTAGATGTTTTATGACTGATTTAGAAATTTATTTCACATTATTCTCATTTGGATTCCATATTTTTGATTTCCCAAAATTTTTAAGGATATTGATTTTTCTCAGTTTTGTTTGATCGATATGTGCAGATCATGGGTAGAACTCGCGAGGGAAAGAAACCTTCTCGTAAGGTTAGAGGTTTAGCGAACATAGAGGCAGGAAAGTCTTCGAATCCCAAGAGTTCGAGCGAACATGTTTGCCTTGGCCTAGACCTGATAATGAGCCTTTTGAGAGAAATTTGGGCAATAGATCGGATCCGTCGTTGTTGTAGAACGGCAGTGCTTACAGAAAAAGGACAGAGGATTCAAGATGGGAGAGTTTCCATTGTGTGTTTTATGATCAATTATTGAGGAACACGCTTGTCCCGACCAAGTTTTTGTGTCAGACAACATTGATAAAGCTTGGTATTCTTGATGATGTGATGGGTATGCTCGAGCGATTAGGACTTGTTACCTTTATGACCAAGAAACAGCTACTGTACCCAGAAGTAGTCCGTCAGTTCTTAGCCTCCTATGATCTTCATCTCGCAGCCGATTCACATGCTCCTTTGCATGCAGCTTCATTTCTGTACCATGGTATTCGCTACACTTGACCGTTCAGCAGATTTTCCAGATCTATGGGTTTCGCGAGGAAGCCAACAGTCAGCTACCTTCTCGCCAAGGTACTCCTCTTAGTGCTCTATGGAATATTTTGGCTGATGGTGCATTTTAAGGCAGAGATTTGAAGCTCACATACATTCGACATCATGCGACTTGGATTGTGGCCAAGATGTTAGGGTCGACGATTCTGTAAGGAGATCAACCCTACCTTGACCAAGCCAGAGTTAGAGATCCTCCATCGTGCTTTGTATCCTATGATACCATACTCGTGCGGTTCTATATCAACTCCTAATGTCGGTCTTTGTGACATCACCTGGGGATATGTGTTCGCAAAGCTTTTTCTCGAACGTCGTTTCAGAGGCATTCTGAGTCAATCTGTCACCGAGATGATAGGTAGTCTCGTGACCCCCATATTTAAGTACTTGTATCTGGATCTTAGCAACACAGTGAAGGATAACATATGTTAAAGATCAGGTCTTGACCAATTTCACCTACATCACCGAGCAGACAAAGTGGAGGTATTTTACTAGACACGTTGAGCCTTACCTTTGTTATTTGCCTGCACCTGCGATTACATCTCTCACCTGTAGAGAGAATGTAATTTTCGAGCCGCACGTTGCACATCCTGAGATTGCAGTGCAAGAGAGAGAGCAGCCTCACCCTCAGCGACGAGCTCCACAGAGACATTCATCGACCAAAGCTCCAACACTTACACAGCCGCAGCCCAATGTTTCTCACACACTCGAGCATCTTATTCTAGACTACAGTGCTGATAAAAGGATTTTCGCGGTTTCCTTCTTATCAAATCATTGAGTATGGTGGTAAGTAAAGGGAATTGTCGAACCAATACTCGGAATAGCTCACTAGCAATCTACCTATAACCACGTTCTAGTTCAAGTCAATCTAAACATCCTGCCACAATGATAGATCTCAATCACACTAAACTAGCAAATTAGCACAAAGGACAAAATAGACTAAAAACAAAACTTAAACAGAACAAGTGAACAGTAAAACAGAGAATATGATATAAAAAAGAGTGCAATTCAAATTTAAAGGTTCAAGCAAACGAGAAAGGTAGATCTAAAGGATTGGGAGGTTGATTGGTGATGAACTCGTCGATCCCCCTCCTATATTTCTTTGAGCAATCTCTAGATCGGGAGATTGGTTAGATCGGCCTGCTCTCGCGGAGAGGATCCCGATCCTGATGGGCTGATCCATTTGGCTCTTGCCGTGATCTCACCAAGCCGGACACATAAAACTCGGCCCAAGTTATCTAATGACCGATCCGCATGCTAGATCTCTCTTCGGCGGATCAAGCCATCT
>OVBA01005184.1:0-20738 GCA_900406435.1 Lepidium aucheri
AGCAATGCACCAATCAGAGAAGACCAAACACAATCTCACCTAAAGATCTCATCTACGGGAAGGCGGCATTGTCTTCTCCATGCTCAACATGCACAGCCTCAATTCTCATGAAGATGAGAGAAGACATCACGGCAACGACACTTGGCAATGGAAATGATTATGTCGACTAACAAGCACAGCTCATATAAGGAGCACACATCCGCTTTGATGGTGGCACTAACCTTTCTACTCTCACCTTTATACCTTTTCACTTTTTCTCTTCTCCTCCTATGCCTGAAAATTTTTGGATGGCGGCTTCACAGTTTCACATGGGACGAAGTGATGAAGTTGTATACCTCCCAAACTACTCCTATTGCAACGCTTTGGAGTTCAACCGGAGAAGCCTTATTGCCAAACCAATCAACCCGGCGAAGCAAAACTTTCTTGAGATGGCAACACAACTTCCAAAACAATGGAGGGTGGAAACAAGTGTAACGGGTAGGATTTTAGAAGGACGCTATGTTCAGTTTCTCTTTTCATATGACTCAGATCTCATCTCGATTCTCTGCCGCCAACCTATCTTGTTCAATGGATGGCGTGTGCTCTTGCAACGATAGGAAGCTTATCCTCCTCCGGGTTTCCTCACCACGGTCCCTATATGGGTCCAAATTAATGACCTGCCTCTCTATTAGTCTACTCTAATGACTACTCGTTTTATAGCACGAACCCTAGGAGAAGTTCTTGAACTTGATGTGTAAAACTACTCACTCACAAGAGCTGGTTTAATCAGAGCTCGTGTCAACATCAATGCATATGACCGGCTTAAAAAGTTCTACAAACCAATTCATATGCAAAATGGAGATCAAGCTCAAGTGTTCTTCCAGTATGAGGCGCTCACGAACTTCTGCATCACATGTCAGAAACTCACACATGAGGTTGCTGTATGTACTTACATTCCTACTCTCTCTAACTTTCTAGCTCATTCACCGCCAAGCTCTCAAATTCGAGAAGAGTCTGCAACTCCACATTCTTATCTTGAAACAAAGGACATGGAAAGCATTGTTGAATCCACACGGGTGCTCACATCAGAGGATCAGGTTAAACCCATCTCACACAAACGGTTGGACTTACTACTCTCTCTGAGACCATAAGATCTATCATCGCATAAAACGATCATCTTGACCACTATTCTGCCACTTTCGAGCTCGATTTAGCAATGTCCACGTCGCAACAAGAGGTTGAGGTCTTCATCAATAGAGACTCTAAACGGAAAAGGTATCCGGATCAAGAGGAAACAACCACAAGCAAAACACCGAGATCATTCTGACTCTTTCACCATTTTAATGGTTTCGTAGCGGTCAAGACTTAACTTCAACCTAGCCGATCCTTGCTTGAAGACTAAGTTTCCAAAATCTATTTTTTGTTGAATCAAATTAGTATAACTTATTAGCTTAATCTTTTAAACTAATCTTCGGTTTACTTATCGTTGTAGCTCGTTGTTTGTTTTTCATTTTCTCATTAAAAAATTTTGGTATGTAATTGCTATATCAGTAGAATATAACAAGGTGTTAAGGGAAAAAAACAGTATAAATATGTTATAATCATTATAATATAATACGTAGATAATGTTAGTAATTTTATGCCATTAAAAATGAAAAATAAAGAAATAAGAAATTTTAGTTAATTTTTATTTAAAATCTCCAACTAACTAATTGAAGAATATTTTAATTGTATCTAAAATATATCATAATAAATTAATTTTGTGGTCTAAATTTCAAAACTACAATTAAAAGACTTACAATTTTAATTATACTAAATTTGATATATGCTACATATATATCAACAACCGAAAGATAGTGCTCAAAGTTCAAAACTGTAATCTAAAATATAAAATCGAAATCCAAAATTTAAAACTTATATATGATAAATATATTTAAAATATGCTAAAATATTTAAAATGAGATTTGTATATAAACATTTTTTATATATTATGTATATAAGAAATATATATCATCAAGCTCATATGATAAAATATGCTCATTAATTCTATAACTATAGATATATGATAAATGTAAAATATATGGTAAATATATTAGACACAAATAACGTAAAAATAAGACTTTTATATAAATGTGTTTTATGTATATAAGAAAAGGGAATTTTAAAAATACTCTTTTTATTGTATCTTTTTGCAAAAATACCTTTTGTATTTTGTTTTTGCAAAAAACACCCATGAGTAATAAAAATAACAAAATACTCTTTATAAGTTATCTTATAAAATTTTATAAATAGTATATTTATAAATTATCTTATAAAACATTACAAAGATTTATAAGATACCTTGTAAAATTGTATAAAACCATAAGTATAATAATAAATCAAATCATATACTCAACATTCTAGGGACTATTACGAAAATTATCTTCAGTTCAAGGAAAACTAAGTTTAACTTTCCCGTGGGTTCCCTCAAGTTCTATACGATAACTTATAAATTGATTTTTATATGGTTTTATAACATAACTTATAAATTTACTATTTATAAGGTTTTATAAGATAACTTATAAATATATTATTTATAAAAATTTGGAGAATAAAGCCTTATAAATTTTATAAGCTTTATTATAAAGAATTATAAATTTTGTAATTGAAGAAAATTTTAAGTTTATTTTAGGGTTTTCTTACAAAAATAACATACTTATTTTAATACAAAACTATACCCATTTTGTTTTATTCTCCAAAAATAAACTACATTTACCTTTATACTCTTCACCGGAATAGTAGACTTCGCATGGAGTATACTTAACATAGACTTCTTTTTTTGTCAACAATATTGGGCCACAATTGGCTGGCCCATTAGCCAAGTTCCTGCATAATGCAGACGGCAGGACTCGATCCCAGGATGTGCAAGTGCGCCTGCCACTTAGTGGACTTACCCCTTGAAGTCTACTATACCAAAAGAAGACTTCATTTGAACTCTACTACTTAATTATCTTTTTTTAAAAGTTATAAAGTAATCACAACTATATACTTATACTTTTCATTATAAAATCAAATAATATACTTGTATGAAGTATTAGAACTAAAATTTCTTAAAAAATGGTCAACTAATATCAATAAAGATGAAATCACAAAGTTCATAGACAAACTATGTCATGGTTTAGGGTTTAAGGTAATGAGATATGGTAATTACGTGAGATTATGTAAATTTTGTATTTGAAATATAGAAATAACATAAAAGAGTGAAATTGTGTCTATATTTACAAATTATAAGTCCACATTTCATATTGTAAAGAATTTAGGGTTTAGGGATTATAAAAGACTTAAAGTGAAGTCTTTTTGGTAAGTGAGATTAAAATAATAATTATTGTTATATATATTTATAATTTTTGTTCACAGAGACGAAAACAAATAAATATGAAGTATTAAAACAAATTTAGTTTAACAAAGTCAAAGAAATTTTTGTATACTCTTGGCATAAAACTCATTAACAAACCATAAAATAGTATAAGGGTTAGGAATTTGAGTTAGTATATATGTGACAATTGTAAATTTTTGTATTATAAATGTGGAATTGGAACAAATAAGGTACATTACTCATGTATTATACCAATTTTAATACAAAAATATTTCTTAATTTCCAAAATTTTAATTATTTTTGTAATGGCAATTGGAATGATATTAACTCCTATATATTTATTATCTATGTCACGCCAAATGTTCTATGGATACAAGTTAATTGATGTATTAAAATCATTCGATTTGCGGTTTAAGATTTAGGATTTAGGGGTTAGAATAGACCAAAAGAGTTCTATAGAAATCTATGTAAATTAGTAGATTTTTTAAAGCTAAGTAGACTTCTTATGAAGACTTCTTCTTTAGAAGTCTAAAGTGTTAGTAGACTTCTTTATAAGTCTCTGGTCGATATAGTAGACTTCACTAGAAGTCTACTTAAGTAAATTTGAAATTTGAAAAAAAAATTGGTTTACGTAAACCAACTTTTACCAAGCAGTAAACCAAAATTTACCCTTGATATAAAATCGCGAAACAAGGGTAACTTGTGTAAACCCTAGCGTCGTTCCTCTTTTTTCTCTAGATCTTTCACTTTTCTTCTCCGAAAATAGCGAGTCGTTGTCATTCTCATCGCCGACGCCGGATCAACAAGTAGGTTTCTTATCTTCTTCTTCTCTTCGACTTCTTCTTCTCTTCTTTCTTCTTCTTCTTCTCTTCCACTTCTTCTCTTCTTTCTCTTCTTTCTTCTTCTTCTTCTCTTCGATCCTCTCTTCTCCTCTCTTTGATTTCTGGATACTTCATCTTTTTTCCTCTGTTTTTAGGGCTGATTCTGGTGGTGGATCTCACCGGTGTTGACAAAACTCTCTCAACGGATCTATTGAAGGTATTTACTATCTCTTTTTCTTTCATGTCGTTTTCTTTTCTCTTCCTCCGCATCTAACTATTTCTGTCGTTGATTTTGTAGATCTGAAGGGTTTTCTCTCCCAACCGTGAAAATCGAAGCAGTTGCCACCTCTCTATTTCCAGATCTGAACAAGGTTTTTTTTTGTGCCGTGAAAATTGTTTTTCTCAAAAAAGTTGTTTAGATTTTTAGATTAACCCTTCAATCCTGACGATTTTTATATTTTCTATGGTGCATGTTTACGCTGGACGCTCTTCTCTTCATCTTCTAGGTTTCTCCAAACCTCTGGACAATGTTGACGTTTTCCTCTCCACCATCGGTGCTGCTAAAGGTTTTTTTTGTTCTCTTAAAATTTTCCAATTAGATTGTTAAAATTTTTGAGACTTTCAGCAGATCCTAGGATTTTTTGTAAACAATTTTTAAGTTGGTTTGAATTTTTTGAATTGATTTTTATTTGTATTTTTAGATGTTTTTATTTGTATTTTAGCGTGAGCATATTAATTTTTGTTACGTTTTTTCTGGGATATTTTCAAGAGATTCTGGTTTTGAATTTTTTTTGAATTGGTTTTGAGATTTTCCAACAGATTCTGGATATGAATTGTTTTTTTGATTTTTCAACAGATTCTGGTTTCGAATTAGTTTTGGGATTTTTCAACAGATTCTGGTTTTGAATTGGTTTTGAATTGATTTTGATTTGGTTTTGAATTTGTTTTGATTTAGTTTTGAATTTATTTTGAGATTTTCAAATAGATTTTCATAGGAATTGGTTTTGAATTATTTTTCTTGTGATTGTTGAATATATTTTGGAAAAACTGAATATGGTATAGATGTTCTTTGAATGTTAAAGAGATTGTTGAATTGATTTTGGAAAATCTTGTGAATTACGTGAACGAGATTGTTCTGTTAATGTAATTAATATTGTTCTGTTAATGTAGTTCTGTTAATTAGATTGTTGATTGATTTTGTGAAAAAACCTTTTAATAAGATTGAGTGTACGTCTGTCAATTGATTGATTTTGGAAAAATCATGATAATGAGATTATTGAATTGAATGTAATTTTGTAAATTGAGACTGTCAGATTTCTATGAATTGAGTTTATTGAGAAAGTTGAGTTTAGTTTTGTGAATTTTATGCTTTTTTAACTTTTTAGATTGTTGAACAGATTATTTCAATTTTTAAATTTTTTTAAAAAGCTTGTCATTGTAATATGCAGAAACCAGCTTATTGTATTTTTTTGAATGTATTGAGATTGTTGATTTGTCTTATGAATTGAGTGCAGTTATGTGAATTGAGATTCAGATTTCTATAAATTAAGTTTATTGAGCTAGTTGAATGTAGTTTGTGACTCTTGTTGTTGTCATTATTATTTTCGTTGTTGTGAAGTGGTTGGTTTCTTTTGTGAACTTAAACTCTGTCTTTGCTTCTTTCTATCCCTTTAATGTTTGTGCATATTATGTTAACTGAATGTAGTATGAATATTTCATAATAAAACTGTAACTTGGTGTGTGAAAACAAATTTGCATATTGATCATAATCTCCCATGTGAGAATGTAAACGTTGGGGGTGGGCAAAGTATTGTATTGTTGGATAAAAACTCCCTAATATTGATTTCGAAATTTTCCAAAAAAAGAAACAAGAAAAGAAAACCAAACATGTGCAAGAAAGTATCGTGAACGACAAGAACGGATCAGGAAGCTAGCTCCGACAAGCTGAGTCCATACCAAGGAAACAACACAGTGAAGGGCATCATCCCAAACAAGCACGGCGCTGGATTACAATCCTTTCTCACATGTGGACCTTGTTAAGGTTGAAATATGGAAATTAAGATTGAAATAGGAACCGTAAGTACTCTTGTTCTCACTCAATTTACTTTTAACTTCATTACTGAACTTAAACACGTATAATCAAACTTCTGAATTTACAGGGACTTCAAGCAAAAAAGAGGAGAAAAGGTTGTGTTCTAGAATGGTATAAGACCCTAAAATCTCCAACCAGCTGGCTAGACATGGTATATCTTATGTAGACTTCATTTATAGTCTTGAGTATATTTAGAAGACTTCTAGAGTAGTTTTCTCACGTATTCTCTCAGAGTAGACTTCTATAATAGTCTGCTCAAGTAGTCTTGCAGAGTAGACTTTTCTAGAATACTTACTGATTTGTTTTGTTTCTTGCCTATTTGATGCAGCCCATAGATGATGGGATGAATCTACTGAGATGTCGCTATGCAAAGCATCCGGAAAGGTTTTGGTCCGACAGAATTTATGTGGTTGATTCCAGATTGCTAGAGATGTGAACAAGCAAATTCGTAGAGTTCTTTGATTCTCCAGCGAACCCAGATAGTACAGGGAAACGCCTACCAGGTGGATCATTTGACTATTATTCAGGAGAAAAGTCATCATTTTACCGTAGTGACAAGATGTGGGGAGCTGAAGTGGACAACATCTATGCCCCATTGAATATCGGTAACAGTCATTCGGTTGCTTTGCGGATATCAATACCTGATAGACATATTGTTGTGTGGGACTCTGCAGTTGGATTTTATGGAGACATGACAGAGCGCTTGAGGCCATTTGCAGTCCTAGTGCCTTACATTATGCATGAGCTGGCTAGCCCAGAAGACAGGGTTTGCATGTCTATGACATCGTACACAAACGAGTGTGTACAAACTTTGCCTCAGAATACGCAGAGTGAAGATTGTGGTGTGTACTGCTTGAAGTCCATCAAATAACATGCTCTCGGGATACCTTGGCCGCAGAAGTTTTTTGATACATATGTGAGTCTCATACAGGATAAGCTATGTGTTAAGATTGGCGTAATGGGTACAAAGAATGCGAACTACAAAGACATGGATACTTATGACGAGACAGGTGTTAATCATAAGAAGTAGTTGGCTTTCTATTTATTCACTAACAGTTGCACCCCATATTGTATTCCACTTATATTTTTGTTGTTAGGCTGCAATGGGAACTCATTATTTGTTATCTTGCTTTTAAAATCTTTGTTAGAGCAAGATAACTAATAATTTTTGTATCTAGTAAAGGGTTATTTTGTATAAGGTCATGTAATTTTCAGTCAAAAACAGTTGTGACTGCTTAGGAACCTTTGTAAAACGATATTGTGTACTAATGCTTAGGAGATTTCTTCCATGTGTAAAGTAGACTTCTCTGGTAGTATAGTAGACTTCTCTGGTAGTCTACTATACTAGATGCGTGGAGATTTCTTCCATGTGTAAAGTAGACTTCTAATGCTTAGGAGATTTCTTCCATATTTGCATACTCTCCACGTATTGCCAACAAATTTTCTACTCCTCGAGTATGACATATTGGTAGATTAGATGCATGTTCCCTCCATTTGTAGAACCACTTCCCTAGTTTCTCTCGAATGTATTCTAAAAGGAAGTTATGGAAAATTCTCTCACTAACTTAAATGCGACGTTGAGAGATTCGGTGATGTTGCTCGTCTGAATGTTGTATTTGTCGCCTAGAAAATTAGCACATGACCACAACTTTGGATCTGCATCTACCAAATACTAAGAAAGGTTGGGGTTAATATTCATCAACTCGTCCATGTGTCGATTGAAGTCAGCAAGAGTGTACGTATATGCCGCTGCTTTTACCAAATACAATACTTGTTTTCCTTTAAACGTGGTGACTATGTTACTCTAAAGGTGATAGTACCATATGCCTCGTGTAACCCAAGCAAACACTTTGCCGCACGCATTTTTTATGGAAGAGTTCCTGTCAGAAACTAGTAACAAAGGTAATTGATGTGAAAAACAACTACCTAATTTGGTAAGAAACCATTCCCATGAAGCATCATTCTTTGTGTCTACAATACCAAATGCCAATGGAAATATCTAGAAATTACGATCTTGAACCGTTGTTACTAGCATAACTCCACCATATTTCTCAGTTAGATGACATCCATCAACCACAATCACTCTTCAAAGAAAATCAAACCCATTTATCGATGCACCAAACAAAAAAAATAGATATTGAAATCTTTTCTGCTCATCAAGTTCAAGCCCTGTAACAGTTCCCAGATTCGCTTCCTTAATTAAATGCAAATAAGAAGGCAAGCTACCATAATAATCTTCTGCTGTTCCACGGACCAATTGTTGGGCGTAAATCAATGATTGGTATGAAGTAGTATAACCCAACCTTAGACCATACATATGCTTCATTGACTCTTTAATATGCCTTGGTGTGATTCCATCAATTGTTCCAAAACTATCTACAAATAATTTACCGATTTGTTTTGGTGAATGGCGTCTAAAGTTAGCATAATGGTCTCCAACTGAACATGTGAGAACATTCTTAAACTTTGTAACCCAAAAAGTGTCCCTTGTTTCCCTCACAATCGCTCTAACCATCCATCTACACTGAGGAACTCAATACTTTGCCACAAAAAGTTCTTTTGATGACTTCGCTGCACGAAAGTTAAATTTCAAAAGTATACTCTTTACTCGCAAGGCTGATATTAACTCCTCTTTGCTAGCAAAACTCTGGCCAACATATATGCCTTGGGATTGGGCATCTTCCTCAACGTGATTCAAGTTCCCAAGATGCATTTGATCTTTGTCTTCATCTTCGTCTTTTACTTTCCCATATTGGCTGTAATTTCCACCGTCCATGTAAGCTACGGGTTCACCAGTAACCTCCTGTTCCATGTAATCTTCTAAACGATCTTCATCCTGGTTTTTGTTTTTGTAGTGCTCATCATCATCGTCCGATTCTGCGCCACACTTATCAGCTTCATTTGCACTCACTTGAAAACCACAAGTAACACACAAACGTACAACATGCAGCTTACATAACTCAACCAAGCTTCTCACTTGTCTATCATTTGTGACATGCATTGGAGGTGTATTAGGTGGCATTTCTTGCAACATTGAAGTTGGAAGTGAATATGTTAACTCTACAGTTTCCGCAACTAGATCGTAATCATCTTCTACCATTTCAAGAAGTTCGCCATGTGTACACCCATCCTCGATAAATAACATTATTCCTCCTTTGTAGTTGTCAACCTCGAAATGCCAACACAAGTCTTTCATTACCAACTTTCCGTAAATAACAGATAGTTGTACCATTTACCCTACAAAATATCATATAAACATTATTAGAACCATATAAATAGCTTACAATATCGTTACTATTCACAACAAATTCAATTTTCAAAATGTAGCATTTACAGACTTCACGTGAAGTCTACTACCGAAGATAGTAGACAACAGAGTAAGTCTACTTGACAAAGTGTAGACTTCAAAAGAAGTTTACAGAGGTTAGTTTTGCAATTGACTTTTTGTTGACTTTTATGGAGTAGACTTCAAAATAAAATAAGTCTACTTCTTTGGGGGTCATTTTAGCAATTGCGCTGAATATTTAATTCTTTATATGAATTTACGTGAAGTCTACGCCGGTTCTTTTGAAAGTAGAAGTCTCAATGTGAAAGCGTAGACTTCTCCTGAAGTCTACAAAATAAAACAGGGGTTAATTTTGCAATTGACTAATTTTGACTTTTAAACCAGTAGACTACCATAGAAGTCTACGCCCTGTAAACTTCAATTACAGTCTTCTCTCATTCCTTAGTAGACTTCTCTCAAAGTCTACAAATTTGTATTTATTTTTAATTTTTCACAAAAATCATATGTGGGAGCCCCGTACAGGATCCATTTCTGAGTTTTTATGGTAGACTTTCCTAGAAGTCTACATGGTTTCTGTAGACTTCAAGAGAAGTGTACTATATTAAATTAATTTTCAAGATTTGTTGGTCAAAGAAATTGTAATTTTGGTCAACTCCAAAAATGACCCCCTAAATACAGTAGACTTCGAAAAAAGTTTGCGCAAATATACGTGGACTTCTTTTGAAATCTATGTGAAAGTCAAAGTTTTAGTCAATTGCAAAACTGACTCATAAACTAGTACACTTCACGTGAAGTCTATGTTTGTTTCTTTTCTAAACAAAAACTAGTAGACTTCTCTTGAAGTCTACTTGTCGAATCCAGAAAAAGGTCAATTGCAGAACTAACCTATGCGTTGACTAATAGACTTCATTTGAAGTCTACGTTTGACGTAGACTTCAGTTGAAGTATACTCTCTACAAATTCCCGAAAAATGTAAGAGATATTGTGATTAGAGTTTGTGATCATAGTTACCTTGTTTAAAATTCCACAATGTGAAATTAACCCTTTGCTCGTGACTTATGCTTCTTAATTAGACCAAAAAATACAAGATTTAAGAATCTTGAGATGGCAAAATGAAAACTAAAGAGATTTTTGGATATAAATGAAGAGAAAGTAGAAGAGAGGTTTAAAGTTGAGAAAAATATTTAATTTTTGAAAATGAAAGTAAAGAGAAGCATTTAGAACTTTGTTTTGGTTGGTATTGGTGATTGGGAAAATTGAAGAAAAATGACATTTTCGTAAATAGTTGAGTTTTTATTTATGTTTTGGTAATTTCTCATTTTCTTGAAATTAAAAAAAAAGTTATAAAATTGATGACATTTTGGAAGTTATGTAAAGACTGAGGGATAAAGTTATAAGATTTTAAGAAAGATAAAGAAAATGGTTATTTAACTTATTGACTTTGGTCAATGGGTTATTTTAAAAACCATCCCTTTATTTTAAATATATCATAACAAATTAATTTTATGGTCAAAATTTCCAAATTACAATTCAAATATTACAGTTTTAATGATACTTAATTTGATATATGCTACATAAATATCAACAACCGAAAGGTAGTGGTGAAAGTTCAAACCGAAACCTAAAATATAAAATTGAAATCCAAATTTTAAAATTTATATATATAATAAATATATTAAAATATGCTAAAATTTATAAAATGAGACTTGTATATAAACGTTTTATATATATTATATATGTAAGAAATATGTATCATAAAGCTCATATGATAAAAATATGCCCATTAATTCTATAACTATAGATATATGATAAATGTAAAACATATGCTAAATATATTAGAAACCAATAAATTAAAAATAGGACTTATAAATAAATGTGTTTTATGTATATGAAATATCTTCATAAATCTTATATGATAAAAATATGTTTATTAACTATTCCCTCTGTTTTTAATTAGTTGATGTATTACAAATTTCACACATATTAAGAAATTTTGTGAAATGACATTATACCCTTATTTATTACTTGATTATAAAAAAATTAAAGAAGTTAGAAGACAAAGAAAAAAAATTAAATAAGGGCAAAATAAGAAAATTTAGGTCAATTATGCATTGAAAATGCAAAACATCAACTATTTAAAAACAAAATTATTTCCTAGAACATCAAGTAATAAAAAACAGAGGGAGTATATAATTACAGACATTGGCAGACGCTAGGGAAGGGGTGGGGCCCATGCCCCATATTAATTTTTTTTATTTTGTAAATTTTGTTGTTGTCATTGCTAATTAACAGTATAGTTACAAAGTGTTTGGATTTGTTTAGTGAACCCTATTACATTGTATTTTTCATTTACAGATTTTGGAGGTATGTGCATGAGAGGTGGATTTCGTTTGAGTTTCAAGCTGGTTTTGTACATGTTTTGTATCCATATTGAATGAGATAGTATTATAGTCTAGAGAAGAAACATTTTGGACTGTATATAATATGACTATATGCTTTCGCTTGTGAAGCATTTGCACTATAACTTATGAAACTTGTTTTTATATATTTATTTGTATATAAAAGGTGTCTTGTAGCTTTTAGATCCGCTATATGATAAATATAACACATATACTAAATATATTAGAAACGAATGAATCACTATACACATTATTTATATTATATATATATATATATATTAGACTGTGTAATATAAATTTGATTAATAATCTATATTATATAAATATGGGTTATTTTAAATATTTTTCAATTAATTGTTAAGGCCCAAATTTTATATTTGAAAATTATAGATTATTTATTAATGAATTGGATGATAATATGTATTACAATTTTATAATGACATTAACTGTTATACTTAACAAAAGTAAGATTATTTTTTGTAATTTCATGTAATTTGCACTCTTTCTAATACTAGATTTTGTATTTGAAAACTATATATATTACCTGTTAATGAAATGGGTAATAATATGTGTTACAATTTTATGATTGCATTTAGTGTTATATCTTACAAAAAGTAAGCTTTTCTGTAATTTTATGTAATTGCATCATCTCTTAATATAATAGATAAATTGTTATTCTTTGTTTCCAACAATTAGATTGATAAGACCCGATCTATAGCATAAAATCTTTTTATAATTCATCAAATGTAGAGGGAAGGGCTCGAATCCCTGATGTCAAAATTATTAGTTGGATCATCCTAACTAACATATTGAGTAAAACTCGATTATTTTATTTTATTTTGTAAGGTGTTTTGGCATATTTCTATGCAAAAATGAATTTGATATTTTATGACTATTAGTATTCTGCAGTTTTTCTTCTTGCCATCCTTATTCTGTAGCTTTATTAATGATTAGTTCTAATGTATTTGAACAAAATATTAAATAATTTAAAATTTTTTAGTGAGTTGCTTAATATCTGTGTTTTTATGTAAAATCCCATTTATTTTGAGAGTTAGGTACTAATAAATTTGAGAAATAAATGGTTTATATGATTACTCTTTTGGGTGCTAGTTTTATATGAAAGTTGATTCAATTCGTCCAAAAATATCCGAATTTACGGTCGAATCATTCCGGTAAGCCAAAGAGGAACGTCATCGAAGGCGTGACAATTCATTTGATTGGTGACAATTAACTAGTGAGACGATATAAAGATGTTGTTCAGTTTCTAAAGACTGTAAATGAAAGAGAAGAAGCATAAAGATCTGTCTGCAGCCAAAGGACTCGTCTCATCATTGTCCTCTAATCCTTAACGCTGACAAGTCAATTGAACTGACAAAGTTTCTGCATTTGAAACTATTTCTTTTAGCTTACAGTCTATCAAACCTTTTCTGCAACTTAAAGAGTGTTTATTTGAAGCCATTTAAACTCACATTAACCATGATGATAGGAGCATTATGAACCAAAACAAAGGATGAAACATTGTCCATACAGTTCTGAGTTTCATGAATGAAAGTGAAAAAGACACAAAGAATGTCTTGCTCCAAAAACCAATGTTTTAAACAACCTGAGATCCCAACAAGACCCACATAGAACATGTGGTTTTTATCGGATTCATGATATAGCTTCGACTAATTTTAGACGTTCAGGGAAAGCTTCTGAGCTGCAAGTGCTTCAGCCTCAAGGGTTGGCTCCCAGAGAAGTGTGGTCTCTGCCAAAAGTGAGGTCACAATGTATGGGTCCATGTTTGATGCTGGACGTCTATCTTCCAAGTAACCTATATTCCAATTCACACCAATACATATTACCACAACGTAGCATTAACAGAAATTTATGTGTTACTAATTCAAGACCAATACCTTTTCCATTCTTCTCGGTATCACGACCCACACGAATCGAGCATCCACGGTTAGCCACTCCCTAACAAGTTTGAAAGTTAAAAGAAAAATGAGAAGAGACACAAAGTAAGGACCTAAAATTGTCGAATCATTGCATATGCATACCCATGAGAATTGATCAATACTAGCTGTCTCATGCTTTCCGGTCAACCTTCTCTCATTGCCTTCACCATAAGCACTGATGTGCTCCTTGTGTCGAAGAGAAAGGTTCAAGATAGCCTTTTTGATAACCTCAAATCCTCCGTCCTCTCTCATACTCTTTGTACTGTAATTGGTATGGCAACCAGCACCATTCCAGTCACCTTCGATCGGTTTGGGATCAAGTGTCAGAACAACCCCAGCCTGTTCTGTGATTCTCTGCAAAAGGTGCCAAAAATTACAAGAGCCTTAAACTCTCATTCAATCAATTTGTTTCTATCCAAAAATGAGAATATTGATTACCTCAAGAAGGTATCTAGCACACCAAACGTGATCACCAGCTTCGATTCCTACACTTGGCCCAACTTGGAATTCCCACTGCAACATTGTTAATAATAATGTCAGATGACTGGAAATTGGTAAGAACATACAATAATTGAAATTATAATATCATTGAAAAAGAGACCTGTCCAGGCATAACTTCACCATTAGTACCACTAATGTTAATTCCAGCATATAAACAAGCTTTGTAATGAGCATCTGAAATGTCACGTCCCCAAATCTTGTCAGCTCCAACTCCACAGTAGTAAGGACCCTGACAACAAATTTAGACTTGGTAAGTTTCTTATTGGCAAACCAAGTAAAAACTTACTCTTTGGTTGATTTGATTATCACCTGTGGACCAGGAAACGCTCCAACTGGCCAACCCAAAGGCCATTTGACATTTTGCTGAAGTAATGTGTACTCTTGTTCAATGCCAAACCTAAAGTCAATATAAAGTATTAAAACTCTATGTACCAATTTTTGGAGGTGAAAAAATATGAGATTTTGAGTAATGACAAACCATGGCAACTCTCCAGTGACCTTAGAGTTACTGAAGATCTCAGCAGCTTTAGCACGTTTGTTTGTTGGGATAGGTTCACCAGCTGGTGTCCAAGTATCACAGATAACCTTCACATCATAAATCTCAGTACTTAGTTATGAGATTTTGTTGCTTATAATATCAAACTTAATGACACATACCAATATGTTGTTTCCTCCACGGAAAGGATCTCTGAAGATAGCTTGAGGACTGAACAAAACAATAATTATTAAATATGAGATTTGTGACATAAAAGTATAACAGTTTGAATACAGATCTGAAGAGTTTCTTACTAAAGAATCACTTCACTATCTTCACCAGGTGCCTGTCCGGTACTCGAACCATCATAGTTCCACTTAGGAAGCTCGGAAGGATCTTCCACAGGCTTTGAAATAGTCTGAAACCATTCATAAAGTTGATTAAGTATTCAACAGTTCCTTACATATCATTTACTAAGAGTGTAGAGAGTATCATATACCCTTGACTTGCTTCTAAGGTCAATTCCAGATCCTCCAATCCTATAGCCAAATAAAGAAGAGTTAGTGAAAAGATTAGCAGGAATCTGGAAAAGATTCGATTGTAAATCGATATATACCAAATGTACTCAGCAATGATCTTGTCAGTGTAAGGTGTGGTGTCTAAATTGAGAAGAGTCTCAACTCTGTTGACTGTACTGTTATCAGATTGGAGAGCAAAAACTTTAAAGCTTCTTAGTTTGTTGCTCTGCTTCTTCTGTTTCAACACAATAGAACTCCATAACTTATTTGTGATAAGTGATGAGTGTTTAGGCACTCTCATCTGACATGTTGGAGAAGCTGCTAAAATCTGTGCCATTGAATCCCTGATGAGATCAAAAAGTCAAATCCATCCAAATCAGAAATGAACAAAATTTATTTTATTGATTAAATATTTTGTAAGCAATACTGCACTTTAATCTGAATCATCCAGATTCTTGACCAGATTGACTAAACAAAACCCAATTCAGCATTTCCAAAAAGGTGATTACAAAAAGTTAATCGAAATACATTAAATTAAGTGGAACAGACAAAAAAAGATCCATTAAAATACCAAAAGGTGTGATGATCCTGTTGATTTCAATTCAAAAGTGTGGATTAATTAGTAAATTGTGGACCCAAGATCTACTGGAATCAAACCTTTTTCGAAGCTTAATCAGCAATGAAAGACAGAGTTTAACTTTATAATCAATATTTATTCAAGATTCACTTACCAGAAACAAATGGGTTCCAAAAACAAGTGACAAATTCGGATCAAAATGCTAGTAAAAATAGAACTTTGAATAGAAAAACAGAGAGAAAGAGAAGAAGAACCTGGGACTTGAAGAAGACTTCAAATTGATGAATCAAAGATAGTTGAGTGTTTGTAACAGATGGCAAAGAAAGAGTTGACAAAATATGAAGAGTTGGTGTTAGAATCTTTTCTGTTTTTTAAAAAGAATATAATTTATAAAAAAAAGAGAGGAATTTGAGTGAATTTGGCTTTTGCCAAAGAGATAGGGGTGGGTTACGAGTGGCGCATATTTGAGTTTCGTAAATTTAGCTTTTTTAAATGAATGGCTTTTTGTTTTTCTGTAGATAAGGTCTCTTTGTAACCTCTCTCTCAAATTCAACACTCATACTTAATTGTTTTTCTTCTTCTTTGCTATATTAAAGATTACTATGTTTGCATTACTATGTTTGCATGTGATCTATAATTTAGCCGCAAGAGGTAAATCTATTAAAGTCCGACACATCTACATATTTAGAAATAATGGATTGATCTCATCAAAGATTATATAGTACATTGGCTAATCGACCGACTAATTGTGTTCTAATATTAATTAAAAAATTTTGGTAGGTTTTAATAACTTTTTTTATAAATATTCTTTTTGGTGGATGATGTTGAAGACATTAGTTATCATTTTTATAGGTTGGTACTTGGTTATCAGCTTTATGTGGTGACGGTATAAGAAATTGGAAAGTTGAATACTGAGATTTTGCTTTAGATTTTGAATGGTAGGTGATTTTAAAAATGGTTTTTTTTCCAGAATCAAATGTTAAAAAATCAAGACTTTCATAAAATTCTTTCCTTAAAATTTAGGGAATCCATTTTTATGATTTTATGAAAGTTTTTCTACTCATGTTTTTTATTTTTTTGGTTTAAACTTAAAAATTAAATATATTTAGCAAAAAAATCTTTTTACACTTGTTTATTTTCTTAACGTGATTTGTTTTTAAAAAAATGAAATTCAAAGACTGACTAAATCAGAAATCGAAAAGCCAAAATTCATAATCTAAAACCATAATCCATAATCCAAAAAAAAAACTATAATCCAAAAAATTATTTTAAAAGTTAAACGATTCCTAAGATATTTATCTTTTTTATTATCTCAATCGCTTTCGTTAAATAGTAAATGGATAATAATGAGATTTATAGCCATGTTTTTCGCAAGGAATTTTTTTTCTATCCTCATTTATTAGTCAATTCTTTACTTTCATTTTATTAAATTTTCATAAATTTCATTTTATTCTTCTTTTTGGTTGTCAGTTTCGTTTATATTTTTATCTTCTTCTTTTTTTGTCTGACCAGTGCCTTAGCTAAATTATGAGAAATAATCATTTAATTTTCTTACGACTAAATTAATATTATAATGTATAAGTATAAGTTATTTCAAAAAATCTTTTAAAAATTAAAATAAATAATTGTGAGTAGATGTGTTATGTTTTTACTTTAAACTCTTCTTTTATTAAAAAAACTGAAAGAAAAATGTTACATAGCTCAATGGTCAAATAGATTTATGTTTTTAAAATCATAGTTCATAAGAACACAACAATTCCTTTCTTTTCTTTTGAAATTGTGAGAGATTTTTTTTGTTACGGAAACATGTATTCTACTTCATTGTTAAAAAATCGAACTTATTACATGTAATTATTTTTAAAAGTTAAAATCTTATGTATATCTTTTGTAGAAAAAACATAAAATTACTTAAAAGGAAAATTAGATTTATTTTATTCATCTACAAAAAAAATGATCAGTTGCTGTGAAATCTTCTAGTTTTTATATTCCGACAGAAGTACGAAATTCCGATTGTTCAGAGAGTCATATCGGTTCTATTAAGAACCATTTTCTGAAAATCTAACGATGGACTATTTATACTTTGATTTTACAAGGATCTACTACTCCTTTTGTTTATGTTCTCTTGGAATCGATTATGGAGCCCAAAACTCTGTTAAACTCGATTCAATTCCTGTATAAAATATGTATCATATTCGGGCATAAGAACTTTTTGGTAGTACTATCTAAAGGTTTTCACTTTGGTTTTGCTGTCTTTTGGGTTGATGCTCCATACCAGAATTATGGCATCACTTGAGTCCTACATGATTTTCAAAGAGTTATAGTCTGGAGCTGAAGTAGTCGGCATACCACTGCAAGTGCCTCCGTAGCTAAAGCCGCATATATCTATATCCTCTCGTTTTAGGCTATAGTAACATTCTATTTTGTATGGACTACAAGCAACTAATGGATCACCTTAATCTCACTCTTAGCTACTTCCTATGCATCCGTTGGTCACATTTAGGTACTAATACTTTAGCACGTTTAGTTTTGTCGGAACCACTCCCATGGTATTTCTATAACTCATGTCCTATAGTCTTGTCTTGTACTGACTGATAATTTATTTTAAGGGGTAAATTAAGGCAATAACATATTTCGAAAAACTATTAAGTAAGTAGCATGCATTTATCTAAATTAGGTAAGTGGGAATGGGCTCATGGTGTTTATATATAATATCTCTTATATAATAAAAAGATAGCAATAATCGGAATTGCCCTTGATTATATTTGTTAATTACTTAAAATATCATTCTTTTTTCTATTTTCGTTGGGGTATTTTGGGAAAAACATCTTCATTTTTCAAATTTTATTGATAAGATTTAGGTTGATTCTGTATTAATGACTAAAATTTAATAGTATTTTAGATTGATTTGTGATTGATTCTATAAATTAAATAACATATTAAAGTCTAAGATTATCGAATATTATGGTCATAATCAAATATCATCGTTTATGGCAAATTGGGACCGGTGATTAATATATAGATTAGAATTGGTGATCTATCAATTAAAACATTAAGATTATTCGATTTAATTTCCATAATTATGTGATATACTAATTTAATTTTCATTATTATGTGAAATACTAATTTCCACACTCTGATTTAATTTTCATAATTATGTGATATACTAAGTTAAAATTCTTATACACATTTAATTTATAATCTCAAAATTTAATATTATTTTAGATTGATTTGTGATTGATTCTGTAAATTAAATAACATATTAAAGTCCAAGATTATCGAATATTATTGTCATAATCAAATATCATCGTTTATGGCAAATTGGGACCGATGATTAATATATAGATTGGGATCAGTGGTCTATCAATCAAAACATTAGGATGATTCTATTTAATTTCTATAATTATGTGATATACTAATTTAATTTCCATAATTATGTGATATACTAATATAATTTTCATAATTATGTGATATACCAATTTCCATACTCTGATTTAATTTCCAT
Organism: Lepidium aucheri; assembly: GCA_900406435.1. Classification (NCBI taxonomy): domain Eukaryota; kingdom Viridiplantae; phylum Streptophyta; class Magnoliopsida; order Brassicales; family Brassicaceae; genus Lepidium; species Lepidium aucheri. Next base: position 19,443 of record OVBA01005184.1, read on the forward strand.
AATTATGTAATATACTAATTTCAATTTTTTATACATATTTAATTTATAATTTCAAAATTTAATAGTACTGAATATTGATTTAACATATATGAGCATCAATCTAAATATATATATTGATGATATCTGATTTAATTCATATAATTCCTATAATTATGGAATTTATATAAAGTACCATAGTATTGTCCAATGTTTTAATGGATAAGATTTGTGTATATCATATAGGAAACACATAACCAAATGACATTTAATATCGAAATCAACATATATATGTTAAATGTATCTTTAAATTAAATATGAGTATCAACAAATAAATGTTTGCAATACAATTAAATCATTTTATTTCATTCCAGAAATATATTTTAGCTAATATTCTGAAAACCCTAATACTCTACACTACTATAAATAAGCACATTACTTTTAATTCTCATTAGCAAAAATTTCTTCACTACTGTGGTTTATTTCTCAAATTAATTCTCTATGGTTTCTAGGTATTTAATATTACTATTCTTATTATTTTGTTTGTTATTAAATTTATGTTATTGTTATTTTATAACATAAAACTAACACACTTTTTAATTTTATAGTTTAGCTAAAAAGTTTTATCCTCTTAAAGTTTCTACCAATTATAGAATAAAAAATTAAGTTCTTTTAAATATATTTTTAATGAGAGACATGTATGCAAAATTTGGACTTGTGTTTGAAACAACACTTCACATAAGTTTTTCTAAATAACTTAGTGAAACTAAATTTTTTTTGATGAACGACTTGGTAATATTTTGATATTTCTATGTCAAATTGAACTATGGACTATGTTGGTGATAAATTCAATACACCTAATATTTAATTATTGTTGAATCTTTCTTTTTCTTCAGTTATTCCATATGCTGTAAAAATTTTTGATCTAAATATGCTGTAATCTTTACTTCTCTCATAATATGAACTTCTTTTTATTTCATTTATATTATATTAAATATTATAATAATGCATTATTTATAACGTAATAATCGAGAATAGAATTATTCTCATAGTTACAAACATGTAATCGATAAAAGAATATTAATTTCAAATTTTAATATCAGAGTTATATTCGGTTTAAAGATGTGGATTTAATATTAAACTAATGACAATAAGATATTTAGTTTAGTAGTTTACTCGAATACATAACAATCATAGGATCAATAAAGAAATAAAAAATATATATAGTTCAATATTTATTTGATTGTTTTGTTTTCGTTATCTTAAAGTAAATCGAAATTTATTTGCATTGATAATATATATATATATATATATATATAT